>PNEQ01051082.1:0-31158 GCA_003012365.1 Medauroidea extradentata
TTTTTTTTCTCTCGTGCACGGAACACGCTCATTAAATTCCACACGACTGCGCCATGATGTAAAGTTATTAAATAAAACACGCTGCAAGTTCAATATCTGTTTATTACTTTATATATGATAGAGCTGTTCTAGTCCTACTAAACGGTTGCCATGTTTTCTCTGTCACTACTACCAACCTGCTCACTCTGAATATACCTCAATCACTGCGGAAACGCATGTCGAGGATCGAAATCTGCTGGTGACACTGCTGGAGGTCTCGTGATGAGATTGCTTCCTCTCAGGGAATTTCTCGTGATACAATCGTGCAGCAGCGTGTGCATTACCTTTCATTTCACCGTACAGCAGAACCATGTCTGTCATTTTGGCATTGATGTAAGTTGTTGTTATGTTGATTTGTAGTACGATGGATGCAAAACAGTGAAGTGTGGGTTTGTAGTCTACTACAGTCCTTGCCCATGTTCGGGAAGGGAAACTACACTACTGATAATGGGAGGGGGGTTTTAGGGGAGGGGGAACCACATCGCACACCCATGTTTATTAGCAACCACACTACACGATGCAACTTATTGATTCCTCGTTGCCACAAACCAAGTGCCCACACGCAACACTGGTGTGGCAAGCAGTCAGTAATTCCTGGTTGCATACTTGTAAGGCAATATGTTTTTGCCGGAGACATTTCTTTTTCCAATTCTGCCGACGTTTTATTATTTTTGGTTACAAATAGCACATTTTTACTGTCGCGTACGTTTTTTTTTTTAAATAAGGGTGGTGTCACCCCATTTAAACATTACTGAGGTGTGTTAAACATACAAATCCCTCACATTATTATTGATTTCAGTAAAACTTATTGGTAACCAGAACTCTGTTTCTGTCAAGCAAGCCGTTTTCAAAATATCACAATACGTAATTTGTAATTTTTTCTCAAACTCTGAAAGCATCTACAGCCCTCCCTATTTGACCTGGACCATGAGACTTCCTATATCAAACTTTCTACTTCCGCCTCAGGAATAACCTGTTAAAGTTTGTCGGTATGTTTTAGATACACATTTTATAATGGGAAAGTGGACAGGAAGGATGAATGATAATGATTTTGGGAATGAGTGCTGTTGTGCACTTTCATAATGCATTTAAGACATTTGTCACTTGACATTTTTGTGATACTCATTCTATATATAGTGCAATTTAAAACTTAGATAGACTTAACATTTGCAAACAAAATGTATTACAGGGAACACCTCATCATAAACCATTGAACACATCTCTGGAGAACACACACTGAAGCAACCAGATTAAATTAACAATTCTAATATAGCATCACCTATACAGACAAGTCACTTAACTGGCATACAGTACTTTGCTACTATGCTATTCTTTCCTTATAGAACTTTATGCAGAGACCATATAACTTACCGTATTTACTCGTGTACCCGCCCCACGCATGTAAACGCCCCACCCTAAATTTGAAAAAGTGCGAAACAAAAAAAATTAAAAGTATTTCTGTTCCCAACTTAATATGAAGGCAGCGCAGCGCGCGTGCAAACAGCCCGCCACATCTGTGCGCCGCATCTGCCTGTCTGAGCACCCGGCGATCTGGAGAGCTGAAGTCAAGGCTGGAGTGAGTGTCTGTGGTGTGTACGTGTACCGAATGGGTGTGAAGAAGGATGGCGTGTGAAGGGAGAAGAGAATTGGGCGGAGTTTCAACAAGCGCTGTGGTTGGCTGTGGCTTCCTGCGTGCGTGCTGGATGAAAGAAAGAGTAGAAAGAAAAGGCACGCAAGGGAATGACCTTCGGAGTCTCAGCCCAGCAGCCAGTGTTGCCAGTCTTCACGTGCGCGGGCGGGCCTTTACACTAGTGACTTTGTTGTTTCATAAGCGTGATAGTTGCGTCCAACTTGAGTGGAGAAATGGGCAGAAAAAAATGTAGTTACACTGTCGAGTTCAAGCTTAAGGTGATAAAGTACGCTGCAGAAAATGGGAAACGCGTTGCCACCAGAAAATTTGACGTTGATCCGAAATGTGTCAGGCGTTGGATTACCGAGCGCGAAAAATTGGAGAAGGCGCCAAAAAATAAACGTGCCTTCCGAGGAAAAAAATGCATGTTTCCTGCAGTAGAAGACGAACTCTACAGATATGTCATCGACACAAGAAAATTGGGATATGCTGTAACAACTGAAATGCTTCAAGTCAAAGCCAATCATATCGCCAGAAGAATGAACATTCCGCATACAGATTTCCGTGCTAGCTACGGTTGGATTCGCAGATTTATGAAGAGGAAAGATCTTTTGATACGACGGCGTACAACAATATCTCAGAAACTGCCCGAACAGTATGAGGAAAAAATATTGGCATTCCAGCGCTATGTTATAGCGCTGCGTAAACAGCATCAGTACATTCCTTCACAGATAGGAAATGCTGATCAAACGCCGGTTTGGTTTGATATGCCAGAGAGCACAACAATTAATTCAGTTGGTGAAAGGTCTGTTTCAATCAGAACGACAGGTGCGGAGAAACAGCGCTGCACCGTCATGCTTGCTATCACGTCAGAAGGGCGTAAACTCCCGCCATATGTGATATTTAAAAGAAAGACGATGCCAAAAGAAGCATTCCCGAGAGGCATTGTTGTGCGAGTTCAAGAAAACGGTTGGATGACCGACGACTTGGTCGTAGACTGGTTGAACGTTGTTTGGAATCGACGGCCAGGTGGTCTTTTACGTCAACGTTCCATGTTTGTGCTAGACAGTTTTCGTGGCCATCTCACCGAAAAAGTCAAGACAAGGATTAAAGAAGATAGGTGCGACCTTGTCACGATACCAGGTGGTTTGACCAAGTTGTTACAACCATTAGATGTTGTTGTCAACCGAACATTTAAAAACCACTATACACAGCAGTACAGTGAGTGGATGCGATCTGCCCCACACACGTTGACACCCACAGGAAGAATGAAACGAGCTTCGTTGTCAACTGTGTGTGAGTGGATAATTGCCGCGTGGAATGCCATTCCCGCGGAAACAGTCGTGAAGAGTTTCAAGGTAACGGGCTTGACCAACTCACTAGACGGAACCGAGGACGACGAATTGTGGCAGAACGAGGAAATAAGTGGAAGCGAGAGCGATGCAGAGGCAGATGATCATGACGAAGTAGAGAGGAGGGGGAATAGAATAATAAGCTGTGTATAGTTATGGGGGAGGGGAGGTTGGGTGGTACGTGGGTGGTGGTTTGTAGAATAATCTGTGGATGATCAACGTATGATAACATGTACAGTTCTGGGAAATATTGTGTAACTATTACGCCTTTTGTGAACTTGTGTTTATAAATCATTAAATAATATCTTAACTACCGTTAAACTTTCCAGCTTAGTGTACACACAAGAACATTGGCACATCACTTCTATACTGTTATATCTGTACCGTATCGTATCATTTTAACTTTTTAATCTACAACGTGCAAGTGCGTGCGCACCAGAGAACATTTTTCCCCCTTATCTGTCTTCTCCTCTTCCCTCTCCACTCCGTGTAGAATGTTTACTCATCGCCCGATGCGTCTTTATCCAGCGCTTGGCCTGGTCTGACCGGGTCTGACGGCAAGCACGGGACTTGGTTTAAAAATAAAACATGGTCTATATTACTTATTTTCTTGCTTTCTAGAAAATTTACGGTCTTGGACGGTTTATTTCACAAACTGAATGTAGTTCTGATCCACCATTTAACAATTTTGCTCAGAAAATAACCTAAAAATTTTTTTTTTTAAAATCAGTGTAAACGTCCCACCCCTATTTTCAAATTAAAAATTAGTGAAAAAATGTGGGGCGTTTACACGAGTAAATTATTAAAGGAAAGTAAAAGGGTTTGAATCAGGTTGATATTTTCCCACATACGGAAGTATGAAAAAGCCATTTTTAAGCTTTCTGATAGGAAATGCCAGTTACACAGTTTCGTCAAAAAAAGAATATACAACTCGTTGCAACACATTTGAATTGAAAATGTCCAAGGTAGACTCAACAGCTACATGCACTTATTAAATTATTTTATACATTAGCTCAGATTTACAGTCGAGTTAATTAGGCTTTAGGTTGAGCAAAGTTGCCTGAAAATGATAAGACAAATACTTCTTGCAGTGAAGAAGCAAATTCATGTACGCTGAAATCTTTAAGAGAATCTGCTCTGAATGATTTGTACAGAAAAAAATGCATACAAAAAACACAACCTTTTGTACATATGTATCTGCATTACAGGTTACAATCTAGAACTTGGCTTCAACATGAATTATTTCTAAACCCCACGAAGCTTCATGACGATGTTTCGTCGTCTTAAAAAAAATGAGTATATGTACGATACGTATGTTGTAAGGGTGTGGAGGCTCTGCTGTTGTTAAATGATGCAGGGATTCGAAGAATGGCTGAAACTGCTCCTTTTCCATGGCAGCCACCTTCTATTAGCAGCAACAGTTGTACTGTACTGGGAGTCTGTGACTCTCAAGTCTGTTATCTGAGAAGAACTTCAGTGTGCATTATATACTGATAAAGGATTAACCTTAAGGTTGCCTAGACAAGAACTGGAATGCCTCGTCAATGTGATTGTTTAATTGCCCCGCCAGGATGACTTTGTGTCCGCTCGGCAGTTGTCGGTCACACTCCTGTGTGCCCTCCTTCCTCCCTTTCCCCTCCATGCCGGCTTAGTTGGCTGGAGTGTGTGTGTGAGCCAGTCAGTCTTCTCCCGGGCGCGTTCGTGGGCAGTTGTGTTGGCGATACTCCCTGGCCTTTTCTTTGGTAAGTTTATAATTTGTCATTTAGTTTTCTGCTCACAGTTTTCTAAGTTTGTTCAGTTTGTTTCAGTTAGTTCACTATTTGCGTTGTTATTCAGGGTTGTGTCGTCGCGACCGCGAGTTCAGCACAATCGGGTATGTGCTACTGTAGCTTATTTTTCTATTATAGAGCGCGCATGTAGTTGCTCATTCACACTAAAGTATTTCTTGTAACCAATTTAGCTCCATTCATTTCAGCAGCTTATTGTTCTTGTGTATTTGGTCATGCCCTATTTGACTTCACTAGCGAGTTGTTTGTAATTGCTCACTTGTACCTGATTTGGATTGTTAATACACGTTATTTTTGTAAAGAATCTGCATTAACTTTCTTAGTAGCTATTTGGTATACCTGTGTTGTTGTTGTGTTTGTGGCAGTGTTGAGCGTTAACTCATGGGTGGTTGTGTCAAGTGGTGGTGTGCCTTGGTCTGAGCCTCGCTCGGCCAAGATTGGCAGTCTGTGTTACCAGTGCCTGCTTGAGACGCGGGCACAGTACCAAGAACGAGCGAGAAAGATAACTAAAACACAGAACTTTATTTCTTTTTGTTGTAGAAGTAGTGATTATGATAATCATGCCTGGATAGCAGTGGTGTTAACTGGCAAAGAATAAATAAGAAAAAAATCTGCCTTCTTTTATTGATCTCTCATCAGTAGAACTTTACAATTAACACTAGCGGTAACACATTCCGCTACAATACCAGAATTCCGCTACGATACCAGAATTCCATGGCTGTTAATGTCGCGAGTGCTCGCCCAGGGTTACTTCATTTGGATCTAACTCAATACTCCGGCTTGCCATTTGCACTCAATCGAGAAACATAGCTCGAAAGTGTCTTAACTACACTTGTTATGAACTGTGCTGTTACAAGCACCTACAACTTGGTACAAAAACATTAAAAAAGGTGCCTCTACAGGCCCTTCTACTGGCGAATCCGCCTTCTAGGCTTCACAGCCCCTCTCCAGCGCCTAACACGTCCAGTTTCTTCCTCCTTGATGCCCCAACTGATCTCTACTAGCCAGCTATATTTTAGATTCTTAAGTATTACCTGCGGGTGCATCCCTTCGTGGCACTTGGATGCAGATAAGGTCCAAGGTAAAGTTAATTTATATGTGGCAGGCAAAAGTTAAGTGGACATAAAGACCTAAGCTGAAGTGAAATTCCAAAGCTGCTAAACTAACTTTTAGCAGAGACCATTAAACATACTGTGCAGTAATGCTGGAGATGGTAGTGGTAACAACTGCCAATCGTACCACAGTTTATTCCATTTGACTTTTCACTGGCCAAGCGCGATGCTATACACTTTTAAAATTTATACTGCAGGCAGAACTCAAACCCTTTCCACTAATAACCACAGAAAAAGAGATTCCAAAATATGTTCTATATTTTACGTATGTAAGGCACACTGGTAGCATGAATACCGAACATACTTACGTACCTTACACACTTTTTGTTATGACTTCGGGTTGAAAACAGGGTGTGTGTAATATAACCAAAACTTTTTTTTTACTTTTTTTCCATGTACCGGGAAATGTCAAACTCCTACTCATTCTTCTTTTTGTTGGCAGCCAACTCTTCCTCCCTCCTCTCCCCCGAGAACTCATTCATCGTAGTTGCAGTCATTTCATCCCTGCCCCCTTGGCTCCTGTCGTTGATCACTCCCTAATAATGCTCTGCCTTCTTTGATGCTACAGCAGTGGCAAAAGAAAATAAAGTGAAAATAGCTCATACCTACTATCCTCGCAATCCCACACAGCTACGAAAAAATGTGATGTGTGTGAAATGCTGGATTATATTTTTCTCCGAATTCAGATACAAAAAACATAAAGCATAACATATGCAAGGATGTAAAAATGCAAGTAAATAGGGTACAGTATTCAGTTTCTTTTTGTTAGTGCAATTTAGCTCAAGCCTCCTCTCATGTTATCAGTGTTTATACTGCATGAGGCCTATACTAGGGTCATTATAACTGCCGTTGTTGGTTCTCAGCTCGAATGCAAGTTCTTGTCCATCTCTGTACATGCACTGGAGGTGTACGCCACTGGTCGTGGTTTAAAGAGTTCTTTCACTGTCTGCTACAGATGTTCACTATTAGTACAGTAGACAGTGATGATTACAGCAGACGAGGTTGAATTATTGCTAACTGCCTGAACAACTATTTAAAAAGTTTTAACCTCCTTGGCAATTTCTAGAGTCCATACGTACTCAATGTAGGAATACACATTAAATAATATTTTCACTACAAAATAAAAAAAAATATTCCAAAATTATTATATGCAATAACCATAACATCATGTAGATAAATGTAAGTGACAATTGGTTGAAATTTACAACATATTCTGTAATGCATTACTGGGTTATTACATCATATAGGCAGGGCAACTTAAATATATTAAAAATTAATTCTTGTTTTATGTTTTAAAACACATTTATTTTGGAAGCATCAAGATAACAAACAGCAAATTTGTAAGTATAAAGCTTTTAGTTTAAGAAAGCTGCCTAGCTAGTGCTTGAACTGCATTACTGCAAGTCTGAATAAAGTGTTTGACAAATATGCCCATCCCATATTATGTTTACAAATGTATACAATAACAAAATAGTACATTAAAATAAATTGCATGGTATAAAAATTATTTTGAAGCTGCTCTACATTGCCTAAAAAATTTTTTTAAGACTATTTAATCTAAATTTAATAACTGGATACAACAGAACTATGATGAGGCATGCATTGAATTTGCTAGAGGGTTAAACCCAATATAAATATGTATAGGGTCCTATTCTGGTGAGTTACAGACAGGAAGCCAGCTCGCCTCTTCAGTGGTTAGCATGTAGCAATGATGTGGGCATTAGGTGAGCATCTCAATGTCATCCTTATTGAAGCCCTTAGACGTGGGTAAAAGCTACAGATAACAGATACCCTTAAGGGACTGAAATAGCACACCGGTAATAACATCGTGTGAATATATTTGTTGAGATGTCATGGCTGTGTCAACATTTCATTTAATACCCCGGCTAGTTTCAAATCGAACAGAGTATCAACTTCTAAACTGTGACTCTTCGGAACTTCCACAACACCCAACCTGTAAAAGAAAAATATAAAAGATTCTGGAATTGATGATGATATTAAAATTAAATATAGAAGTAAGATACTTCCTCTTAATTTTTATTACAGACTGCCACTACCAGCATGCAAAATGATCAAAATACAGTAAAACCCTGTTAAGACGTTTGTGATGGGACAGGAAGAAATAGTGCTTATTAAGCAGGAAAACTTCTTAAAAGGGTTAAGTTATACATATTTGTATAGACAGTGTGCAAAATTATTTGTCTTGTTAAGCAGGAAACTTATTAAATGGGAAACTTCTTAAGAGGGTTTCACTGTAATTAAGAGGGGATGTTACCTTCCACCTTGCAAGAGTCCTTGCTGTATCAGTTCTACTGTCATGAAGTAGAACATTCCATTTTCCACCAGCTCACCTCGCCAGTCTTGTCGCCTAGGTCGTTGAGAAGGGTCAAAGTTCACAGGACGTACCGTGCCCTCCTCTGTAGGAAACACATGCAATAAATCTTGGCTAGTAAAAATTAGCAGAATATTACTTAATTTTCATCACTTTTATAACTTATTTCTCTACTTCATACCTGCCAGCACTTGAGAAAGGATGATAAGATATAATTTTTTACATTAAGGTTTCTAGTGTATCTCCATTTACTGTGTTAAAGTTGATAAAATAAGCAATTGTATACCCCTTGACCTCAAAACATGACCAAGTGCTCTTAATCTAATTTACTTTCTCTTAAGATGGGCTGCCATTGGTTAAAACTTAAAAATTATGAATTATCAGTTTTCAGATGCTACCCAGTGTCTTATTTTTTGCTAATTAAATATTATGTAGGGTACTGTAATTAATTTAAGTGTTCTGATGTCAATTTAAAAATGAAAAACTACCAAAACTAAGAACTGTATTATTATTATTATTATTATTATTATTATTATTATTGTGTACTAATTAATAGCTATATCCTATATAGCTAAGCCAAATACTACATGAATATCACTCACGTGTTACCAGGACAGGAAGGTATTGTACACCAATTTTCCCTAATTTGAAAATCTCCATGATAACACATATGCATACACCAACCACACAAAATACATACCAGATAATTATAAACCTAAGAAGGAATACAGAGTGTTAAGGCAAAAACCACACAAACCTCCCTCAATCCAACGCAGCTTGAACTCTCTCGTAACAGAGAAGACCGAGTCATAGCTGTGGGATGATAACATTTTATATGCCTGCTCCAAGAATTCCACTCTCAGAAAAGGTGATGTGCACTGAATTATTGCCAGGAATTTGAATCCTGTAAAACCAGAATATTTTTAAATTGAAGAATCTAAAGAAAATGTACATAAATATAAAGCTATAGATAGTTCACAATAAAGAAGCCCTAATTAATTTACTGTATATTTTCTGCCAGTTTTTACCTCTCTGCTGTTTCTGATACGAGTTATCTTGACCCTCATATCTATTTAAAACTATTTCTTTTATTAAATTAGTGATGACCAACAGTGAAATCTAACCACTCCATTAATTGGCCTTCATATCTAATTAAAACTATTATGTAAAAAACTAGAACTAGCCAACAGCTTAACCTAACCACTTCATGAGAAATACTCGGTGAACAATATAATTGTGCTGCATCTTCAAGGAAAAAGAAGCAAGTAGTAAATGGTACATATTTGCTGTACAAAACCAGTTGTAGTATTATTTACCTCCAAATTGTGAATTGTATATTTTTACTAGACAACTTACAACTCTTACCTCTATTTCATGGTTTAGCATTAGTGCCACTTAGATTTCATTAACTGGAGGTAGTCAATTCCATTTTATTATTACTGATAATTAAAAGATTATAACAAATTTGCTATTTGCATTGAAGGAATCTACTTGCATTGCTGTCATTCTATTACACTAATTTTGATAGCTGGGAAAAAAAGTGTAGAACTGAGCTGTAATAGACATGCAATGTATTTGGTTCATAACAAAAAAATGGTTTTGAGATGTTGCCATAACTATGTATGAGACTTAAAAAAAAATTCAAATTCATATGCAGGCATGGGTATGTATTATGTGTGTGCATCACATTTAACAACTCTTCTACTACATAGCAAATGTATAAGTATTTAAAAAAAAACCAAAGTACTTTTGAAACACAAGCACAAGCACAATGTTGCACAATTCACTGTAGCCTAGCGGTTTCCAAATTGGGAATTGTGGGCCGTTTCAAGAGGGGTCGCAAGAGGCTTCCAAAATAAGTTTATAAATTGAGAAATTCATAAAAAAAAACTGCAAAACGTAAAAATAAAGATCTAAACAAGCTTAACCAGTAAATGAAAACTAATTTACTTTGGGCTGCCTTCACCAACAAAGTTTAACTCTGCCACAAAGTGAGTTTAACAAAACTTGTTGAAGAGTTAAACCTGAGTTTAAGTTAAAGGTCCATTCCACCAACAACACAGCAAGTTTAAGGTACCAGAGATTAGTTAAACTTGGCAGCATAATGGGTTGTGTGAGCCGAGTTGCCTTAACTGTGTTGGAAACACCCGAACCCTTGTCTGAGATTGCCGAATGTGTGTTTGTTTATTAAATTATTTCATTTGGAAACTTTGGTACAACGTTCTTGAGTGGGAGGGGGGAGTGTTTGTGTTATACTATCTAGGGGGTCCTAGGCACCCCTAGGTGACTTTGGAGTAAAGCTAGGAAGAAAGACCAGGGTAAGATGATACAGCAAATATAATTTACATCATTTTATTGCAGTAATGTTTACCTACAGACAATTGTTGAATTATTTTCTCGACTGTTTATTTTTTGTTAACATGAAAATACCAAATGTGAAACATAACCCCATATGTATCAAGTATCGATTGTGTTGAAAACTGTGTCGTGCAATGGGAAATTTTAGGAAATACACTTGCAAGTAATCAAAGAAATATTTTAGCCCCTACTTATCTGAAGGAAATTCCAGACAATGTTCAATAAGTTTAAAAATAATTCAATTTAATAATTCAATAATAATTTAAAAATAATTCAATAAGTGAATGGATTGATTGTTTTGACAAGCGGAAATGTATTTGGAAGTCTGTATCATCATGTTTGCAAAATAATGATTTCTTTCTTGAATCCGACGAGGCCGGTACACAGGAATAAAGTCTTCATTGTCTGTACAGTCTTCAAATACCAAATTGTACAGTGCTTGCGCCATTTTATTTTGAATTTAAGCGATATTAGTGAAGTTATCTAATCAAAACTGAGCAGTTAAAATTTAATCTCGCTTAATACGAGAAAATAGAGTTTAACTGCTTGGTAAAATCCAAAACATGTATAATTGAGATTAAGTGCCGATTAATCGAGAACAAATCGCTTAAAGTTGGTTGGTGAAACTGGCCCTAAAGACGGCGATGGGGAATGAAAACTTTAATTTCGCATACTCCCAAAACATAGAAGATCTGTACAAAAATAAATCAGCTATGGTTAGTACATTTTTAGCTCACAAACAAAGAAACTTTGAGAAAAAACGGTGTGCGACACATGCCTCCTTCTCCTTAAGGGCGTTGGACCTGCAAAAAATAGGTTTTTTATATTTGTGCCAAACACTGTTCAACTTTTGCACATCAGATAACATGTCATTTCCCCAAATAAAAAAATTAGGCCCCATAGTTTTGGCTTAATCACTCATCAAAGTCACAAAATGGGCATTGCGGTATAGCAAAGATAAAAAAAAGTAATAAACTAATGAAATCAAAATTACAGGAACTGAATGTCAGCGTATCAATGCATTTCAAGACATGTTTGACAAATGTTAGTTTTGAAAATTTCAGTAGTAGCCAAAAGTCAAAGTTATGCAAAATTTTACAAATTTTCATCAATTTTTAAAAAATAAAAAACTGTATCGCTTTGCGTTTACAAAAGTGTCTTGAAGTAGCTCACATCATTAAGTATCAATATGAATTATCTTGTTTCTGCAAGTTAATTATTTTTTTATTATTTTGGCTACACCGCAACTGACATTTTGTGACTTTGATAGGTGATTATGCTAAAACTATGGGACCTATTTTTTTTTTCTTTGGAGAAATGACATGTTATCTGATGTGTAAAAGTTGAACAGCGTTTGGCACAAATATAAAATTTCGAATTTTTACGGTTCCAACGTCCTTAACAAGTTTATTTAAGGTTGACTTAATTTTTGAGATGCACAAAAGAGATCATCTTGGACATCCAGCAGATTTCTCAATTTGGTTTTAATGTTGATCAACGTAGAAAACCCCAGATTGCAGAAATACAATGTTACAAAGGGCATAAGAATTCTGAGGGCTGCCGTAGTCAAATTTGGATACTCGATTCTATTTTGTCAACATCTTCTGTGCTTAAGGACAGCTCGATGAGTTTGTCGTGGATCTGTGGGCTTATGTCCTCCTGGTTAACAGACTGCTCGTTAAAACGGTTGAGCACCCACCTCAAACTGGTGTGTATACCTTCGGGAATGTAGCCGATCATCTGCTCTCATAGACTTTTCAAGTGTGTAACAATTAGTTTGGACAGCTCATTGACATCGAGAAATCTTCATTGCATTCATCAAGTGATGTAAGAACTCTGTGTGCCAATTCAAAATTTTCTAAATTGTTCTTCTCAACCCTAGATGTTCACACTAAAAATTTCTTTTACAAACACGTTGACTTTGTCCTTAACAAAAATGATAGTTTTGTCATTACTTTGCAAGGTAATATTCAGATCGTTGGGATGTTGAATGATGTCCACCAAGTACGCAAGCTTCAATAGCCATTCATTCTTGTCAAATAAACTGGCAAGGTCTTCGTTCGCAACTTGAAAAAACCCTGGAAGTTCTGAGTGCAAAGAGAACACTAAGGAGAACACTATACCACATGACAACCACCTCATTTCTCTCTGCAGTTAAGAGGCAGTTGTATTCTGCTCCCATTTATTTGCACAACTGAGAAAACACTTGAGTGATCTGCTGTTTATAAAATTTACTGATTTAACTGTATTGTTCACAACTTCTTTGAGCTCAATGGGCATTTTCTTTAAAGTTAATGCATGAATGCATGATGGTGTATAAAGTAATGTACCCAGACAGCATCAGGCATAATAGCCATTAGCCATTCCATGACACCACTTGTTTTCAGTCAATGTTAAGCAAAGCAGTGTCAGAAATGAACAGTTCATACATTTCCTCGCATTTTGTGCGGTTAGGCAAAGGACTGCAAAATAATATGTCCTCCTCCACATCCCCATCACTTACGTAATGAACAACACACATAAAAATTGCGCCAAATTTGGCACATGTGTAGACACTAATATTTGAAAAGAAAGAAATACACTTTTCCGCAATTTTTCTTTCGACTGGCCTTTGCAGTCTTCAACCGCTTCAATTATACGCCTCCCCACTGAATTGTTCAACAACGGGATACTGGACAGTTTCTTTGCTGCCTCCAAACCGACTATTTTTGAAACCATGTCTTCAGCAACTGTGAGCGACTTGCCTTTCTTTGCTATTTGAAAAGCCACTTGATACGATGCTAACAAACCATTTTTTCTCACAATATTGCCACTAATTGAGACACTGAGTTTTTCTGAGCGACTAGAACAGTTCATTTTCAAGCAAAAAATTCCACTGGCTTGTCTTTCAAACTAGGATGTTTAGTTTCTAAGTCGTTAATAATCTTGGAAAGTTTCATACTATTGGCCGATATAAACTCGCTGCACACAACCCATTGTGGCAGATTCCCAAGCACCGTAAATCTGCACTTAATACAGCAGTCATTGTACTTTCTTTACTTAGCCTTCTTTGGCTCATTCTCATCCTGAGAAGGGAAGGTCGAACGCTTAACAAAGTTATTCATAATTAGAATAAAACCAAACAATATGTGAGCGAACAAAACACTTGATGCACTTCAAACGACAGTCTGCTCGAGCCACTGCCGTATCCCTAACGTGCTTTGTTTATCCCCGCTGTGAAATGTGAAATGCAGCAACCTGTTCCAACCTGCAGTTTAAAACTCATATCTCACAAACGGAGGTACATCGTAGCAAAAAATAGCTTGCATCTCACTTTACTGGATAAGGCAGCGTAAAATTTACAGGTACACTCTGTGAATGCTGCACTGGCAGTTTTTTTGTTGTTCTAGAATGTGTAAAAGGGGCTTAAATATCTTTTAGGAAACAAACATGTGCAAACATGTTATTTGTTGATATGAAGGTAGTTGTGTCTAAAACTCATACCCAAAAGGGGGTCGCAAAACAAAAAAGTTTGGGAATTGCCGAGTCTGACAAGGGAATGAATTTAACTTTTAATTTATGAAATAATTTTTGATAGTATTATGACAATGCTAAACAGTAGTGAATTAAAAAATTAATGTAGTAAGTACTACACAACCACATATGTGCCACGTACATATATTGTTAACAAGAGTAAATAACGCATGCATGACTTATAAAAAAAACCTAACTTCTGTATTATCTTGTTGTACTGATGATGAAAAAAATAAATTAATTTGTTTGTGATTCAATAAGAAAAATCTTTCCAATAAGACTCTAACAAAAATTAAGATTTTCAAAACACTACAGGCCTGAAGAAAAGCCATGCAACAACTGAAGTCCTAACTTAAGTAAATTTTTATGTTGGAAACCTACGTGAAAGACAGAAATGGATTAGGGATATCACATATTAGCTGCTGAAACTAATTAAAGACTGAATTACAGATAAAAATCTACTTTTATATGTATTACAACTAATGAACAAAACTATTCTGAATGAAAACACAAAAACGGTTGACCAATGAAGAGTAAATCCTTTAAAATTGTAATGATGTTAACTTCACAGGTGCATTTGCAAAACATGTACATATTCACTAAATTTCCTATTAGCAGAAAAAGGAAACAGTGAAAAATTATGTGCACAGATTACTTTTGGGCTAGGGCCTAATATTTTATAGTTTATATTTTTACAGAAATATAAATGTCACCAACAAAATCATCAACTAAAAATATGTATGCCTTATTAACATACAGCAAGTCCTCAATTTACATCTGAGTTAGGTTCCTGAAAACAGTGATGCAAACTGAAATGACTTAAATTGAGTCTGACCAGCTGCTAAACATTAGTCAGTCAGCCAGAAGGGCACTTGGCATCACAAGACAGTGAAGTCCAACTACGTACGAGCTTTTCGGCATCGTTATTTTAACCAGCTGTTTTTAACCAAATGCAATATTTGACAAACAATTTACAGTAAATTCCTGATTATCTGTGCACCGTTAAACTACTTTTCAGATTATCAGTGCGGCATTATGTGTGTTTAACACTTTAAAAGAAGAACTATTAAAAGAAACCTTTTTGGAGCATATGAATGTCAGCTCTGGCATGCAAGAATGGATTAACGAGATCATGCAAGAATGGAGTAACTATGTTTTGAATCTGTGACTATTTCAATTCAAAACTGGGTACTCAAACATTAGTGACGTTAATCCGAAATGAAATAAAGCAATATGACATAAATCGAGGACTAACTGTAGTTCTAGATGCAGTGACAGCCACATTCTTTCATCAACTATTATGTTGTAATAAACCAAACAGAAATAATGACACCTATGTTTGAAAACTTATATCACCATAACTGTTAAATTCCATTAACTGAGTCTAATATAAGTTGATCTACCAGACAGCTGGATAGAATACGGTAAGACGAAAAATATAACCGGGTTAACATGAATGAAAAATTCTGTTTGGTTTGGTAAGTGTGCAATTATGTTTTTAAACCATATAGGTCAATGTATTGTTAAATTCACATGCCTTGATTATGAACCAAACTTGTGACTAAGGGTGCACAATAAAAATATCACAAACTATACAAAATAAATACTAAATCATATCAGTTTAACCTGAATGAGAAGAGCAGAACTCCTGAGCGGCCAGTATCGATGAAGCAGTGTCTGCAGCAGATGCTGCCGAACGTCAGTGAACATATGCTCCATTACTCTGAGCCTCCTCCGCAATATTTTGGTCATCTGTTGATACCCACACTGAAGAAAACTCTGTAGAAAATTGAAAACCACTAAGAGTTCTACATTATAAACTTTTAGCAGAGCAAAAAGTCACAGACATACTTTTTGAATTTATTGCAACTTTTCTCTCTTTAGGTATTACCTCTGTTCTAGTTGGAAGAACCAGTTATCATAAATATTTATATTTTTTAACTCTTAACATTACCCATAATTTTTTTTGTTTAGTAAAAACTAACTTCTAGCAGTCACAGGTCACTTAAATCTAATTCTTAGGGTGTTTAGACATACAGTATGTGTTAATGGCTATTTACCATGAGTAAGAATCTATTTTTTTTTTTTTGCTTGCATGTATTTGGTCAGGCAGGTTCCAGAAGGATCGTGGTGAAGGTTACGTTGGCTGAAGGGAACATACTTCGCAGTAGTTTGGCAACAAGTAATTTTCCTCTCAACTATGTCGCTCTTGCTCTAGGGAAAGCTTATCACATCACCGGCCAGAGAGATTGTGTGCATGAGTAAAAGAATGTAGAACTTATGTATGTTTTTTTTTGTGTTTCATGAACTAATAATGCAAAGTGCAACAAGGTGCTAGTTTGAGTGGATTATTGTGATTGTGATATGATGGTAAAATAAAAATTGAACTATTTCGGAACTTTGCCTAAACTGTTTCGGTTATCTGAGCATTTTAACAACTAAGTTAGTTCTTGATCTCTGAAAGATGATATGACACAAAATGAGCACATTTTAAATAAATCACTGCTCATTCATTAGCCATTACTGTGTACAATTCCACAATAACAATGGTTGCTTGTGCCTGCATGGTTGGCAGGATTAACAAACGTAATTTCATTTATAGAAGAATCCTGTTGTATCATGGATTCTGTTATACCATGGGTCATTTGTGTGGCCCAGCCTGAGTAAATGATTTTCTGTTTTCCACTTTAAGCTATTACACTACTGTACATGTTTTTTATTTTTCATTGCTGGATAAGTCATGACAACCTTCTGACTTACACTGTAAATTAACTTCAGTAAACTTTAGTTTCTGCCCTCTCGCTGCTAGCACACAACAAATGGCAGTGTATCTTGACAATGACTTACATGATTATGTTTTAACGTCTGTGCTCTTGTGTGAGGCGTATGCGAGAAAAATTAAATTGTGATAATGATATTAACAGAAAAATAGAATCAGGCAGCATATAACACAAGAGCAATGGAAGAAAAGTTAGCGAAGCTAACACTGATGTTCATTGTCAAAATATTTTACACCAAATTTTAGAGGAAAACAAGTGTGATTATTTTCAAGAATGTTCAATATCAACAGAACTTGACCATAACAGTACTGCCATCAAAGGTAATGTGTTGATTGAGATGTGCTGTTACAACCAACACGACCTCCAAAATATGAGTAAATTCAAGTAAGTAATGTGTTAGCAAGCAAAAAACAATATAAATTAAATATGTTTATGGACACAATCATTAAGCAATTACAAGCACATGGTCATTGTATTTTTTGTTTTCTCAGGTAGTGCATTTAGTTACTTATAGGAATGAGTAAATGGAAGTAATGGGTTGACATCTTGAAATTGTCAGAAACTAGCAATGCCTATTAAAACTGTAACAAAAACAATTAAAAATGGTTGGCTTAGATTAGCTACTACATGGTGTAACACACAATTACATGAAAGGTCAATACAACATATTAAACAGGTGCACATGAGCATTCATAGTAAGTAAGATGCTTCCAGTATATTGTAAAACAACTTGCTGAGAAAGGTTGCTAAAACTCATCCGATAAACTACCGTACTTATGAATTCTCTCCACTACAAATACGTACAACAGAAACGTACTACAGTTAATTTTTAAGAACTGTTAAATTCATAAACTTCTAAAAGCATTAGGTATCACTGTACCAACACAAAAAAAATTGTTAGTAAAGTTTTCATACTTTGTTATAACTCGGGACTGGAAAATTTCGCGAATTCGATGACCTGTAGAATCCATTGTACTATGCATACTCAAGCCCCGTTTATTCGTTCATTGTCTGCTGTTCCATTGAGTAGCATCTAGTTGACGAATAGTCATGGCTTGAATATGCATATTACAATGGATTCAAGTCTACGGGTCATTGAACTCGCAAAATTTTCCAGTCCCTAACTATAACATACTGGTTTCTTTTTATGAAAATTAAGAAATATTATTAGTGCGTATGTATGTATGTATGTATGTATGTATGTATGTATGTATGTATGTATGTATGTATGTATGTATGTATGTATGCATGCATATATGTGTAATATAAATGTTTGTATATATTTCTGCAGTTTAAAAAAAATAGGTAAAGCCCTACCAAATTTGTAATACTAGATATACAGCTATGCAATAAAAAAATGTTTGATAATGAACAAATACTGATAACTTAAGTGTATTTCATTGCAAAGAAATAATCAACTAGCAAATAAATTTGACTTACTACCAAACTTCAACATGATTTTGACTGTTCTGTTCACCAATGTCTGATTTTTTATTTTTTCCAAATTTTTTCTTGGAATTCCTTTGCTTCCACCTCTAGCCAGAACAAGGCCTACAATGTCTGGCTGATTACTGTTTCTGCTGCATAGGACACCATAAAATACCTCCATCGTTGAACACTCTTTTGCATATTCCATAATGCTGTAACATAATATTAAAATCAATCAATCGTAAAAGCATCACTATTATATAGATATCAGTGTTACATGAAAAAAATACAGGACGCATGTAACCCTTTGAAATAAATTTGTTTATAATATTTTAGTAAAGGGAGTGAATGATTTACATAGATGTTACTGGTGAACACCATTGCAGCATTATGTCAGCTCACAAAACAGTGTGCGAAAACAAAACAATCAAGAAAACCAAGTAGAGATTAGCTATATCTTTACAAAACATACAAAATACATATGAATTTTAGCTATTTTGTTTGGTTACTAATTCTGAATCCCCCCACTCCCTTCTATTTTGTTTGATGTAACACAGTTGGGCTGGCAAGGTCAGCAACTGCTGAGGGCCCACTGTCCCAATGGTCCCCGAAGGGCCTAATGAGTGATAATATTCTTTCAAACAATCAATTTTTGACTATAACTCCAATGCTGTAAATTTTATTCAGAGGGAGTGAATAATGATATCCTTTAAATATTAACTTTTTGTCATAATGCTTTTACAAACTCAGACAAATTTTGGGCGTAACATATATAGAAACAGACAGTACAAGCCAAGCAGCCAAATAGTTTATTGCTACGTAAATATATTGGAATAGACTCCATACAGAGGAGTAGACAAGTTACCTGCAACTGACGTGCAGCAACTAGGAGTGTAAAGGTTGAGCCTTTGAGCGCACCTGCTAGGAATCAGTGTTTACATCCCTGTTCCCGTCACGACTGTCATCTCTTGTTGTTCGTCTTGGTTGGAGGAGTGTTGTTTAAGTGTTTCATGCAGTGTGTGGTTGTGGATTTTTCAAAGTTTATCTGCAGTTCGATGATAGATTCCACACAAGCTATTGCTATCATGGACCAGCTGGCAATTTGTGTTTGGTACGTAGTGCAAAGAAAGGTGTATGAGCGACATATTGACTTGTGTGCAGCAGAAGACTCCTGGCCAAGCAGTATTTAGAAGTAATAAAGTCACATTTACATAATATGGATTATCTTTGAAAAATATAGTAGACTTATTTTGATGGAGCTGCCAATGTGATGGGTTGCTATAACGGGCTACATGTTCAACTGACAAAAGAAACACTACATATGCCCACTGTATGGCCCATGTTTTAAATCTAGTTGTGGCTGATTCTAGAGTGAACTGCCTTCAGGCAGAAAACTTGTTTCGCTTAGTAGAGGAGATGGTTTGTTCTACAAAAGAATGACTGTTTGAGAAAACCGCACAAAAAGCTGTTTCAAATACAAAGAAAACTATAAAGACTTAAATTGGCACTACTAGACGGTGGAGCAAGCACAAAGCTATGACATCAATAATTCACAATGAAGAATTTTAGAAGATTTTTACTGTACCAACAATTATTAGAAGTTGGTGAATGTGTTTCCTGTATTGTTATAAGTTTCTGAAAGTAACTTCGAGTGCAAAAAGTAATATTTTACAGCTCAAACACTCAATGGGCTAAATTTGAACATGTATTTACTGCTTACGTCATTTTGGCCTTATTCATAGTAACTTTGTCAGTTCCTGGTTGTATGCAGTAAAAAACCTTTCTCAAGAGCACGTAAATTAGTAGAAAACTTGACAATGCAAATTCAAAAAAATGAGGAATGAGAGACAGTTTACATAAATAAATTACTGAAATGCTTTAAAAACTATACTGTTCATAAATACATTTTAAAGACTGTTGGCTAGAAATGAATGTGGATTTCCCTGGAAAAAAAATTATTAGCAAAAAATAAAATTTCAGGAGAACACGCACAGGATGTATCATGCACTGTTACTACTACCTAAAAGTTTAAGTTGTATTTTAATATTTTGGCCTCTGCTATGAAAAGTACTGAAGAACAGTTGGTTCCAAATCAGGATTTACTAGAAGACTCTGCAATTTTGGATCCCAAAACTTTGAAAACACGTTAAATCATCCCAAATATGTAATTTCTACAACTTCATTGATAATAGTGTCAAATTTAACAAACATTAGCAGATCGAAACTTATTAATGAACTGAAACAATTTGCTGCACAGTAAAATGTTTTCAAGCCGGCCCTGATGAACTTGTATCTGATGAAGCAGGATTTAACGATGATGATGATGTATTGTATGTGCTATCTTCTCAACCTGGTCTTTTCCAAAGTTTGTATATAGTTTATAAATATTTAAAGACAATTCCATATATTAAATTTTCTTGTGAAAGGATCTTTTCCACACTAAATGATGTTAAAACCTAAATAAAATATTCTTTAGGTCAAAAACTATTCATTAATTTAACTCTCACGAACTGTGAGAAAGCTTTAAACTACCGATATTCAAAATAGTTAACAAAATTACATTATACACAACATTGCATGTACAAGTGATAAACTCTGAGAAAAAAATTATATAGTTATTTCTGTTCAGCTTGAATCACTTACACCTCGTAAAATAATTACATTTTCCTAAAAATTACCATTTCATCAACATACAGTGTCATTTAATAATGTAGTATACAATGTGGTGTGCTTTATGAAGTAGCAAAATGTAGTATCATACAATAAGATAATTTCATAAAACTATATATTTGTATAAAATATAATTTCAATCCTTTCTTCTTAAAAATAAATACAATTAGTTGCGAAAATAAAGACGTTCCAAGAGACTCGTGTCTACAATACATAAAATGTGAATTTTTTAGGATACAAGAAGTGAGAAGAGGTTGGGGTCCGCTTCACCATACACAGACATCATGTCTGTGTATTCTGCAAACGTGTACTGAACCAAGTTGATTGGAGACACACAGGCACGTGAATGGGGCTCCAGGCATGATACCACAGCAGGGTAAATGTCACATGCCATCAGGTTATCCTCTGCTATCTTATTAGATTGCAAAACAACACCGGCACATCTGACACATTGTAATGGCTGTAGTACAGAAACTGTACGTTTCAGACATAGCTTTCTATTCAAAATATTGTCTACTCAGTCCCCTTTACTAGCCCTAGAAATCTGTAATATAAATTTCCAAACATCCTGTATGTATGCTAGTGCCAAACAACCACAAGGGTTGTGTGTGTAAAATGCTGTAAAGTTTCATGTGCTGTTGTTACGCACCTACATTGGTTACCACTTTGAAAAAGTTTAGTTATTACTGTGTGGTGCATGTGGCAGTGGGTGAAGTGTATGACATACGAACACAAACACACGGGAAGTTCAGGAATGAATGGACGTAAATCACATAGGTGGTAGACAACGTGAAAATAAACATTATTCGTTGGAGAAAAATAGTCCAGAAATAGCGCCCTGTTAATGTGCAGGGACAAACACAAGTGCGCAAGTTTTAACAAGCGTGTGCTCCTAAGCACTAGTCCAGTGGCTGAGAGGGTTAATGATAGCAGCCAAATTAAAAACAAAATAACAGGACAAATAGAGGTAACTGGTTTTTTTTGGCAAATGTACAGAATAGGTGTGTCATACAGGGCACATCTTTACAACAGATGTTTGAAATTCTGCCCTCCTTTCTCAACACAGGCATGTTGAAGCATTTGTGGTGCCTCACGAAGCTGTTCACAAGCTACGGTAATACACTCAGGGGCATCATTTGGGGCCACAGGGGGGAGGGGGGCAAATGCCCCCCCTGGATTTAGAATTTTATGTGTATAAATATATTTTTTGTATTTTTAAATTTAAATAATGCTGACTTAAGCACATAAAACTGAAGTTTCGTTATTAAAGCATCTAATTTATACATTCTTAATTAATAAAAAAGATGCAACAAGGTCACTGTCGCCGGAAAACAAAATCTTGCCCCCCCCCCCTAGAAAAACCTGAAATGACGCCGCTAAATACGCTGTAAGTCCAACTCTGTCTCAACCGGCGTCACGTAGACTTGGCTCAATATAAATATAGCCCCACAGAAAATAATTGAGAGGATTTAGGTCCGACGAACAAGGCGTCCAGACGACCAGACCACCATGTCCAACCTACCATCCAGGAAGGTGTCGTTCAGATGTCGTCGTACAGTACATATGTAGTGGGCTGAGACACTGTCACGCAGAAACCAGATGTTGAAATAGATGGCTAGTGGGAAGTTATCTAGCAAATCTAGGAGGATATATTGCAGAAAATTGAGGTATGCACCACCGCTGAGTTACTGGGGTAAGACATGTGGCCCAATCAAACTGTTGTGAACAATCCCTGCCCACACATTTACTTGAAACTGCCGTTGGTGTACTGCAATGTGCGTTGCATTTGGATTCTCGTCACTTCACATGTGACTGTTTCTGCTGTTAAACATGTCACGCGTAAACATTGCCTTGTTGCACGACAACTCTGTTTAACTGAAGTGAGGGTTTTCAGTTTGTTGTGAATTACATCACTGACAAACGCAACTCATTTTGGAAAGACTGCTGGCTCCACGCCTGCACTGGTTGAAGATGGTAAGGATGCAACAGCTGTTCATGGAAAACCTGCCACACTGTGTTGCGACTAACGCCCATGTTGCAGGCTATGGTCAGAGTGCTGGTTGATGGATGTTGGGCCACATGCTCCAGGCCATGTTCTTCTAAATGTGGCGTTCTCACAGTTCGCCTGGCCCAGATGTCAACCATTCGTGGAATCAGACTCCTAGTCTCATGCAGCCTCTGGACTAACTTCCTTCTGTCAGGTACATGTCTGAGAAGATAGCGCTCTTGGTAAATGTAGACTGCTTCTGCTGTATTGCCTCTTTCCTCTCCATACACCATGTGCAGATCAGTCATGTCTGCGAATCTCCATTGTGGTATGCTGTTAATGTTCACAAAATCTGTTATCGCACTACTGCGCACATTCAACTGTAAACTCTGCATTAATCATACAAAATGAAACACATCAATGAACTACAAGAAAACATCAACTGTGCCGTACAGTGGCTTATAGGTTGTTTCTGACTGTAAGCACATGTGTGTGACCCTCTCTCCTCTCATCACCTGATACTTGACTGCTGTGCAATGACACACCCTCTCAGCCACTGGACTGGCGCCTCTGAGTGGGCACTATTCAAATTTGCGACATGTGTTTGTCCCTGCACCTTTGCAGGGTGCTATTTCCGGACAAACATTCTCCAACAAATGTTTCTTTTCAAGTTGTCTAACGCCCATGTGATTTATGACCATTCATTCCAGAACGCCCTGTATATATCACAGTGGACTGCAGAGAACTACCTAACGTGCCCATCATCTTTTATGCAGACGATACTAACATTTTAATCAGATCCAATAAAAACAAAACTCTAGATGACATGGCAAACAATACTATATTAACATTAAACTCTTGGTTTTCATCTAACAAACTGTTACTCAACTTGGAAAAAACTAATTGCATGTATTTCTCATCCAAACTCATATCTCAGGTCAGTGGCGGTGCGTAAGGCAGTGCTCTCGTGCTGTAGCACTGAGTAAACTTTTACAAAGTTATTGTGTACTTAATTTTATTAAATTTCAGGTAATGTGACACAATTTATACTTCTAACATTTCTTTATAAGAGATCGGCTGCTTTGCACTAAGTTTTATGGGCGGACGGAATTTTCTCAAGTAATTTCGCTCGTGTACGCCGTCCTTTTCTATGGTGTAAACCTGGCTCAGTGCTCCCACGGACTAGCGCACGGTTGTCACTCCCCTTTCCTACACCCTGTCCTAGCCAGAGGCGTAGAGAGACGCGGGAACCTCGCCTTTATCTACACCTGCTCCGTGCAATGAGAAGAGTAGCCCTGCTATCTACTGCGCAAGCGCGCGATAGTTACGTCAGCGGGTTGACAATGATGGCCGCTCGCATCGCGCACGTGTTTGTACATTGCAGACTTGTAAACAAAGTAATTTTCGGTGTCGCATGGATTCGTAGCTGACTTAGAATAACTTTTATGAATAGAACGTTACTATGTATTATTATTGTAAGTTGTGGGCGTCAGTGACGTGATACTGTGCATAAATAACGAACTGCAGCAGAATCTATGTTATTAGTCTTTGGCGCAATGGATACATTACCTACGCTTTATGATGGGATAATTTGGTAAGTCGAATTTTACAATATTGATTCATTTTTGTGAAAATTCTGTGTTGCTTGACGATAAGTGGAAAATTATTTTAAGGTTTGTGTCCGTGGTTTATTAGTGGCAAGTTTATTTTTCGAATGTGACGTGGTACAAACTGCACACATTAATTTACGTGTTTCGAAATTGTAATCATAATATCATAGGCCTAATGCCTAGCTGATAATAAAACGAGCTGCGCAGTGTATGTGTTGATTTTCGAGTGGACAAGCACATGAAACGTCTAGTTTTCATAATTGAAGGAGTTATTTACCTATAGTTTTCGGAATAGTTATTTAATCGTATCAAAATGATATGCCAATGCGGGGCTGAAGATATGCGTAGGCCTACTTCGCATGTGTTATAAAATTGCATCTGCATTTAGACAAGCCGAACTCTAATGTAGTCGTAAGACGTCTCACATGCGATATTGTTGGCATTTTATCTACGATTCGCGTTCACATTAATCGTGAGGAAACATAGATGGAACGCAGTAAGAACAAATGTACAGAAACTGAGATTGTAGGATACTAACTTGCCGTTAGTGGTATTCATTGCTTGTGTATTTAACGAGTACCTATACATTGTAGATAACATCTTTAAGATGAAAGTTTTTACAACACACTTTATTGGCTACATTACTGCTTGCCATGAAACGCAGTGCAATTTCTCAATACATGCAAAGCAAAAGTTCTATACCTTTGAGTTAAAAATATGATTATTAGCAGGGAAAGAAAGTATAGCAATTTAGCAGGGGAGGGGATGAAGGACATTATATTCAGAGCACTGAGCTCAAAACATTGACCGGCCGCCACTGTAGGTACCTGAAATCTTGGTAAATAATACCAAAGTAAAGCTTGTTGATCATACTAAATTTCTTGGCATAGTAATTGACAGTTCTTTATCATGGAAAGACCACACAAATAGTTTACAAAAAAAGTTAAACAGTACATGTTACATGATGAAAGTACTTGCACGCATATCAACTCAACAGTGTCTATGGTCTGCTTACTATTCTTATGTTTATTCACATATCAGTTATGGGATAATATTCTGGGGGCAAAACAAATGAAGTTTACAATCAATTTTTATTATTAAAAAAAATAATTAGCCTAGAATTATTTTAAACATGACGCGTTCTGACAGCTGTCGCAAAACCTTTTGTTTCTGCCCATATTCTTACTGTACCATGTATATACATTTTTAAAACTTTACTTTTTATTTATAAAAATAAACCCAAATAGGCTACTGTAAGAATGTTGATATTCACAAGCATAATACACGTGCAAATAAAAACTTTCATCTTCATGCAGTCAACTAAGTAAACACCATTAAATCGCTTAATAGCACTGGTATAAGATTTTTTAATAAATTGCCAGCAACCTTGAAAGATATTGATCATTATTCAAATGTAAACTATTTGAGTTTATTGTAGAAAAATCTTTTTACAGTACTGACGAATTTTGTTCACAATCATGCCAATAAAAAAAAACATTTATATATGTTTTCTATTGTATTTTCTTTTGTGTTTTTGTGTGTATATCAAATCCTGCTTGTTTGATCTTATCAATTTCTGTGTTACTTTTACTATTATACAGCATTGGTAGCACCTATTAGTAAGATTTGTTTTGTTATTATGATTTTGTATTTATATAGGTACATATTTATGCATATTAGTAAACTAATTTTGACGAGTTCTATAGTATGTAAATGCACTACAGAACAATAAATATCTATTCTATTTCAGAGACTATCCAAATCTTTAAATAGTTTTAACATAATCGGACTAAAATTGTTTAATAGACTGTCATATGTTCTCAAAACTTACCATTAAAAATAAAAAGGATTGTCCTCTAATCCCTTGTTACCCCTCAGTATGTAGTTCATGCATATCGTTATGGTATTATGATGTTATGGTATCTTGTGTTTTAACGTAACCTTAAGTATCCAGTGATTTATGGCATGTATTGGGTTGTGTTGCAGACAAGGAATGTGAACAATGTGTGATACCAGCGAATACACCTTGGAACAGAGGATTGTTGTGAGTACTTGGGTTTACGAACGTCCTCATACTGGGAAGACACTTTATGAAGTGCATGACGATTTCCAACAACTATTCCACAAAGAGGCACCACCAAAACAAACCCTTCTGTGTTGGGAACACAAACTCTTTGAAGCTGACAACATCAAAGACGAACCATGAACTTGAAGACCCTCAACCAAAGTGCAACAATGTCAGGAAGTCGAGGAATCAATAATGAGGTCACCAAAGAAGTCACTCTGCAAATGATCAGCGGAGCTTGGAATAACGTGATCGACACTGCATACACATATGAAGAACGACCTGCATCTTCACGCATATTGCCCCATGTTCGTTCAGGAGTTATCAGACAATGATTTAGCCCGCAGACGGGATGCATGTGCATTGCTTCTTCAAACTTTCGACACAATCCCAAAACGTGGAAAGGTCATTTTCAGTGGTGAGTGTGCCATCTATCGGAGCTGTCGATCAAGGAATGTTGTGTTCTGGTTAAAGGACAATCCACATTATGTCGAGGAATTGGAACATAATCCTCCACATGTCATGATATAGGCTGCAATGAACAACTGGCATTTGTTTGGACCATATTTCTTTGATGGAACAGTGAACTAGACAACTTATCTGGACATGCTGCGAACCTGGTTTGTGCCACAACTGGAGGAACTTGGTATTCTGAATGATGTGTGTTTCCAACAGGATGGAGCGCCAGCCCATTATGCAATCTCTGTTAGGGAATACCTTGTTGAGGTCTTTCAGAATCGTAGGATTGGCAGAGGTTCAGCAGTGCTGCCTGCTCCACTTGAATGGCCACCTCGAAACACAGATCTCTTGACATGTGACAATAGCCTTTGGGGCTTCATAAAGGAGTGTGTTGCACAGCAGCACTACGAAACCACAGATAAACTCAAAGAAGCAGCGAGACTTGATTTTGCTCGTATCAGCCCGCAAATGCTTAGGAAGATGTCTCACAGAACTTGGTGCAAAATTATTCTCTGCCACGAGAATGAAGGAGCTCAAACGGATCCACTGGATACTTAAGGTTATGTTACAACACAAGACCTTGATTTTTTATAATAAGCAAATGGAAAATGTTATGACGAAAATTGTGAAAAATCACTGCTTTGGTGTACCTTCCCCTTTAAAATTATTGCACAAACAAAGGAAATAAAGTGATTGACATATTCTCTACAAAGAGAAATATGTACTCATGAAAGGCTGGTAACTAGGCCTAATAAATAAAAAACATTCCTAAAGTAATACTGCAAAATAAATCCTCATAACTTACACCAGGCCATATATACCTACCGTAATTCATTACTGCATACAGCATAAAAATTAATTTTTTTAATTAAAAGAAGGTGGATATGGTTTACATAATTAAAAATAGGCCTAGTTGATAATATAAATAACAGAGTGCATGAGGTAAATTGAACCAAGATGATTAAATTCCAGTGAAAAACCCACAAAGTATGAAATTACCATCAGTTTTCTACCAAGTAACAACCACACTCAGGTGCTAACAATTTAACGTGATGGACAGTATACTGTAATCCCGTTACACTTGAAAATCTGAAATAGTTACGTAAACTTCACTGAAGTGTTTATACGTATTCTTATTTGTGTTAATAGATCTGTATAGTATGTTCGCTGTGAATTCTGACATGTCTGACATTGTTACAAACAAACCGGTGACAAGTCGGTATTTGTGTACCACTGAGCATAGCGGGACTACTGAATAGCAATTATATGATTGGCATTGTTTTCTGCTTCTGTTACTTGCTAGCATACTCTTGGTCCTAGCTGCTTAAATATAAAACTCAATAAACACACATATGTATTAATTTTTTATGAATGGATGCTCAAACACTTAAGTGTCCTTTTGCACACCTATGTTTAGTAGTCTACAGTAAACTTTGTACACAGTTCTGCACTCAGAGGTGTACAAACAATTTTTAACTGGGGATGGAGGGGGGGGCAGAGGATATAAAGTGTGAGGGTTAAGTATATATTTTTCCCATCTAGGAAACAGCTAACTTCAACTCAGTGAATGTAGGCCCTATTATCTGGAGTGAATCAGGCTATGTGGAACACTGTGATTTTATGTACCTAGCTGCAACCCAATTATCTTGACACTTTACCTGACCAGTTCAATATTCCTTCAAAAGTCTTCTGTACTGAGAAAGTAACGTGGCTCTGTGTCACCACAGATAGTTGGCATGCGAAGTGGCAAACAGCCTTGCAATTACAAAACATACTTAAAAGACGTTATCCCATACTGTTAAGTAGCCTACCTCGAATATCCGACCTCACTTTAAAATGCTTAAACACTCTTCCAAATGTGCTCAAAATAATGAGAAATAAATAAATAAAAGCAATAATAACTAAATCTAAATAAAAAAAGTATGTATGATGCTAGGTCATTATGGGTTCAATCAAAACCATAAATAACTAATCCTCGATTTGTTTCTTGGTTTTATGTGATTACAGTACGGTATCATCCTATCATGTTTAAGGAGCATTTGTGTAAATTGTATTGTATTAACTTGTTTTTTGCTAGCACCTGCCCACTTAATTTGCTTGTAAAATAAAAACTTCTATTCTATACCTACAAACAGTACGTCTGTTCCTGGACACTGTCCAAAAACAGAATCAACACTATTGTTGGGGTTTATGTCAGCATTAAAAATATTCTAAATACTTAAAAAAAGCTTATTTGATTTTTTGTATGCCTAATCCACGATGTACATATAATGGTGTGCCCGTGCGCATTTTATCTTTTTCTCACTCTGATCTTGTGACGTCACTCCGTACCCAGATAGCTCGGAATGGCCATTTAAATGTATACAAATCCGTGCTTCTTTTCACGTCAACGGCGATTTTTAAAGAAACTACGAGGTGCAAGCTGATCGGATCGCTCTGGAAATAAACTTGAATATATACTTCGTGTGATCATAATAGTAACAACCGGTCATTTACGTATGAAATAACTTTTATTGGTGGTTAAATATGTGCCTATGAGTGCAAGCAAGACGACATCGGCTCGTTCTGCTGTACTCGCATAAAAGCTAAATAATGAAGTTGGTATGTTGTTTAGCACAACGAAATGTACAACAATTTGCAAAATATGGTCTTCAAAATTCTTCCATGCTCATCCACGAAACGTATTCTGCGAATTAGCTGTTTGCTTTCCATGTAAATAATGTTTATGAAGTGAGGGGTTAAGTGATTTTTTTTACGTTTATAGGTAGCAACTCATTGCAAAACAGTTTTTATATTACGAAAGTCAATATTTTAGTGAAAAATTGAAATGTTTTAGGTTCTATTATTTGGTCAATATTTTAAAAGTAACGTTGTGGCCTAACCTTCAATTTGCATAATGTAGCTTGGACATAAATAAAGGTAAGTGTTATGCAAACGTTTGCCAAACCAGGTTGTTACAATGTGTTTAATAGTTTTTCTTAACATTTATGTCCGGCAACTACAATTCAACTGTGGTTGCAACGTCGGTTTAAATGGATATTCTAAGCCAATGCCCTAACAATGTTTACATTGTCAAGCATGCTCATGTTCAGGAGAAATTTTACACCAAAATCAATGGATTTGTAATCTTTATGGTTATCTTGCACAATGATGCAGATATAATATTAGTGACTTGCCTAACTTCTACATTTTGTGCAGCATTTTAAAACATACTTGATTTCAACTCGCCAATATTCAGCTGTTGCCAACAATAATAATAACTATTTCACTAGCAATTTTGGACAACCGCCTAGTGGCAGTCTATAACCTCTTCCACAAACACCTAAACTTTCCAACCCCTTCACTGATACCTACTTCTCTGACAGCTAATTCCACGTCACTTCCTCGTCAGCCTCATAAGCATAGAATGCCTATGGTACCCTCCTGTGTTATGCTCTTCAATATAGGAATCTTCTCACTACCATTCCATCTTCCTCTATACTCTAACAAGCAGCATAATTTACCCCAGCCTCTCCCTCACCGTTCACCCTCTTATACATCCTGACCAGTCTTTCCAGTACTCTTCTTAACTAAACCCATAATCAGGGGTGTCATTTCAGGTTTTTCTAGGGGGGGGGCAAGATTTTGTTTTGAGGCGACAGTGACCTTGTTGAATCTTTTTTATTAATTAAGCATGCATAAATTAGATATTTTAATAATAAAGCTTCAGTTTTATGTGCTTAAGTTAGCATTATTTAAATTTAAAAATACAGAAAATATATTTAAACACATAAAGTTCTAAATCCAGGGGGGGCATTTGCCCCCCCCCCCACCTTCTGAGGCCCCTGCCCATAATGCTGTAATTTAGTTTCATTTTTATTGATTTAATTACAAAAATAATCAAATTACAAACAATATGTTACTTCCGTAAAAAATTCCGTCCCTTTGAGCAAAGCTCTAAGTGGGGGCCTATTACAATTAACAATAAAATTTAGGTGGTAAGATGGCTGCAGGGTGCGATAATCTTGCCCATGTGTGCACATCTGCACACCTACAT
>PNEQ01051083.1:0-31161 GCA_003012365.1 Medauroidea extradentata
CAACTTCTGGAAGTTAAACCCGCAAATCCCAGACGTGTTGTGTCGCAGATATTCATGTACTGATTGGCACAGTCAAATGAATAATAACTCTGCACAAGAACACTCTGCCAATAATCATGAAGTTGAACTGCAGGTGTGCACGTAAGACACTGAAACAAAGTGGGGCAAAAATCTTTTCGCGAAAATTACCGGGCCCTAATTATTAGAGACATGCAAAATTCGCGTTATCATTTGGCAGCAGGCTAAACTTCACTTTCCTATACATAACAGAGCATAATCAGCGATTCAATTGGCCACGAACTTTTATGTATTGTCATTTACGCTTGTTATGTCTTTGCAGATATTGGCCTCTGCACCGTGTAAGCATTCTCCGCGGCAAGTCACGACAATATCGGCCAGCGGGAGGCGTCGACCGAGCCTATAGTCACTTGGAGTCTAGTCAGCTGTCAGAATATAAATCGAATTTTGCATGTCTCTACTGATTATGTTCTCTCCTCAAGCAAACACATAAAAGCCTTGTAGAATTTGTTTACATCAGATTTGCGCAACTTGTGTTAAGAATCTGGAGATAAAATTCTTTTCTTGACGAATAACAATTTTTGGTTGTCACGACCGAAAATAACTTACTAAAACAAAAACAATAGTTCGACAAACATGTAAACAAGAAAAAAAAATGTTAACCGGAAAGTAATTAAATAAATTTCTTTAATAGTCTTAACCAGTGCCATTAGAAAATTTTTCGCACACTTCCCTTTGTTATTAGCATAGTGATGTCCGGTATTGTTCTCTACAGTATTTTGTTTTAAATACGGTAACCTCCCAAGGAAGGTAATTTAAATTGTGCTCTGAGCTGTCTAACGGCCTTGCCGTGATTCTTTTGTCTATCTTACAAACAGACGAATCAAGGAAAGCCATAGGAGAGCTCGGAATGCTATAGAACTACTCTTGTTGTAAGGTTCCCACATCGAAGGTAAGGTAAGAGGGCTTTACGTCTCGTCGACAGCGAGGTCATCATAGACGGCGACACACAAGTTGGTACAATGACAGCAGCTGGGAGAGGATTCGGCCATGGCCTTTAGTTAAGCCATGCCCCCCCTGTTTATACTGGTTTTGCGATAATTAATTTATAAGCTGAAACGAGGCGATATAAAATAATACGTTTGGCAGTTTTGTTGAAAATTATTTTTGTCATGATATCTAATTTTTTCAAGACAAGGAATTACATGGTTTCGACTAAAAAGTCAGTCAGAATTTCGTGGATTATATAAGGAGCTAAAACCATAATATTATGTGTCTTGAAAGAAAACATCAACGAACGTGGAGAAGACTGTTTGAAACAAAATTGCCAAACAGGTATAGGATATCTGCTCTCGTTTAGGCTTAAAAAAATTAATATCGCGGTAAAAGTAGAAACAAGAAAGCATGGCCTTAAGGAACCATCCCAGAATTCGTCTGGAGTGGTTTCGGGAAGCCATGTAAAACCGATATCAGGATGGCCGGAGCTGGGGACATAACCCGCCTACCGAATGCGAGTCCAACGTAATATCGTTGCGTTGCCTCACTCAGTCCCACATCAATGCTGCGGGCCTTGTACCAGAGACAACTACGTTTATGATACCTGAAACATGACAGTTTCTGTGTGGAAAGCTACGTTGCAGTGTCACGTTATCAAACACATATTCTCTTTCTTGCAGTAGAATGTGTGTTGTGGCAAAGAAGTGTCTGTCCGCTTGGTTCGGTGGCCCAAGGGCTCCGGGTTTGATTCCTGGCTAGGAAGGTGAAATGCAATCATACCTTCTCGAGTTCAAGACTTGCAGACCTTTTGGGGTAAAATTTCAATCCGTATTGAACCTGGGGTGGGCTGAAGAATCCATATTGGGATTTCATTATAAACACTTTTTTGTGGACTGAAGTAGGAGTGAAGCAAGATAATCCACTCCACTTGTTGAGGTGGACTGGAGTGAAGAATCCGGATTGAAACACAGACTAGACTAAAAAGAAAACGTGTAGCACCAAGTTGCCGCCATATTGCGTTGTGTGTTGTGGTTAGGTTAAAAACGAACATAGAACATATTATAATTGCTTAGAAAGCGTTAAAGGCAAGTATTAGTAAAGCGGAACGGAACACGACAAGTGGTACGTCTCGTGAAGAAAAGCCATATTTGAGCAATTCTTATTTTTTGTTCATCTGTTCTCTGCTTCGTATTGTCGCCGATAGACCACGTTATTATACGTTTTCATTGCAGGTTGACTCCAACTTCGCTCTTGTTTACAGTTCAATCTGGATTGTAATTTTTTCCAAAAAGCACATTTCGTCAATCCATGTTCGCTATACATTCACTCCGAGTTGACACCACTGCAGGTTCAATCTGGATTAAAGATTTACCCTAAACGTAGTTTGTGTGTTGTGTTTGTTTCTTCAGTTACATGCCTACAGGAGGTAATAGCGTACTATAAGGCGATCGGGATAAAGTGAGCACAAAAAATTTAACCTTCGAAAAATATCACTAGTCGTTACTGCATATAATTCTACATAAACCACAGCTGCCTTGCTGCTTGTATGGTTGGCAGAAAAATTACGCAATATAGTTCCGTGTATTTTCCTATTGAAATTCAACAAGACTGAAACAAAAGCAACCGAAATTGACATAATTGTATTTTGTATAGTTAATAAACTTCTTTTGTTATCAAAGTGTATCGATTCATACCGACTGCACGTTTTATCTTACACGCAGAAACATCAAGTAACGTGTCCAGAGAGGTTAGATATTACCCGTCGTCAGCCGTTACGCGCGGAAATATACGAATTGGCTGAAAATAGAACTTTAGCAGGGCTTTTTTTAATGCTCACGTTATCCCGAACCACCTACACCACAGTTTCTTCTCGCCTAGTAGCCTCAGATGTCCTAAGCGCTGCCGCCAGCTTACAAATAGGGGATGAAAATGGCGTAGTAAAAAGATTATATTGTTTTTCCAGTTACTTAGACAGTATGGGCATCGTGAGGAACATGGCGAGCGGTTATCACATCCTTCCTCTGCGCTAGTTCGCCTGTGTTTGTGGAGCGCCGCCGTGGTTAGGGTGCAGTGTTTACGAGGGTGTGGGTGGTTGTTAAGCATTCCGGCAGCAGCGTTCATTAATATGTCGGGGTGTGCGGTCGTGTAAACACAGCGCGCCTCTGCCGTGATGAGCACGGGCGTGGACCTACACGACCTGCGGGAGCTGGCCTGGCCACACAACAACTGAGAATATACAAGCGACTGTGTGTAGACTTTCCTCCAAATGTCTTCCTATTGTTGGCTCGTCTCTGCGCATCCGATCTGCGCAGGTCTACATTCCCTTCTTTTCCTCGACCTCTGCGACAGTTAATTCAGCTTGGTTTACGCTAATCTAGATCAGTTTACCTTAGTTTAAAACATTAGAAGAATATATGTTCTAATTCAAAGGTCTTGTTAGGTTATAAAAATACAATAAAAATAAAAACTGGAATTATTCAGCCACTCGCGCAAGCGCACAACGATGTGCGCACTGTTCAAACCAACCAATAACATGATAATCTCATCTATTACTTTCATACTCTTGGGATAACCGACAAACTTTCGGTAGAGAAAAATCGAGCTGCACAAACCAACAATATATATTTAATTTAATTAAAAATTATTTACGACATATTTTATTTTTGTGTCCATGTTACGGCATAGCAGCTTTATCTTAGTCTACAATTAACCACAGAAATATATTTTGGAAATTTAACAAAAGCAACACTGAATGTAAATGGGCTTTACGTATCGTCGACAACAACTTGATTACACAAGGCGACACACAGCTTGACACAATGACAGGAGATGGTCGAAGAATCGGCCATGGTCTTTAAAAACATCTCAGTATTCGTGAGGACCGATTTCGGGAAACTATGGAAAGCGGAGATCAAGATGGTTCGTAATCTGGAATTGAACCTGGGTCCTCTCGAACACGAGTCCAACGTATTAACGTTGCGCTACCCTCACTCGGTGATACTTTTGAAAAAAAAATATTAAAAATGAGTTGATAAACTATTCCAAGGTAGTTCAACAAGATAATAGGCGGCCCATTTATGCCTATTTCACAGTTATAATTTATTCATGGTATCTGATGATTTTTCATGGTTTGGTGATTTAAGGCCCTGCTCTCTTGTTGCTACTGGTTTTTGCGATATACTATTTTTAAGCCTAAACGAGAGCAGATATCAAACATCTGTTTGGCAGTTTTGTTTGGAATATGACAGCTAATTATTTTACACACGAAATTATGCGGTTTCTTTTTTCATATTGTCTTCTTCAAGATGTATGCAATTTTCGTATTAAAATTAAGTTACGAATTGAACTGAGTGGATTTCCTAAAGCCCAGTTACAAAAATTTAAAAACTATTTACTGTGTCACACCAACTGAATATATTAATTTATTACACTCTTCATTTTAGCTCGTCTGTTTCTTGTGTCCTTATCGCCGTATTCTTAAATCAACAGTTTTGTCGTCACTTAATCAAAGTCTGATGTTTGGTAATTTTTTATTTGAATTTGAATGAATTTAAAATAAAGCTGTGTGGTAACCACATGAGGAATTTCCATGACTATTCTTTATCATCTACAAGTGTGTTTAACAGCAACTTCAACTTGTCGATCAATGGTGAAAGTGAACGCTTTTCAAACTCCGGTATTTTGTTTTTCGGGTAATTTACATCTTCCCGTCAGTTGCTAGTGTAAATTCTTCACTGTAAGTAATAAACAAACTGCTAAGATTTCACAGTGTTCAAGAGTTACGATCTCAGGACACGGTAATTTTTTTTCTATTGTTATTCTTATCCAGATGGTCTCCACCAAAGGTGCTTATTTTGCCGTGAACAGCCGACGTTATGGAACAATAGTGAAATTCACGTGATTAGCACACACGCACACGAATGTATATATGTAAATAATATGTATGTGTGTGTTTGTGCGTGGGTCTGTAAAGTTTTAATTCTCGCCTTTACTCGAAAAAAGTGTTTTTTTATTTATGCTGCATTTTTTTTTAATTTTTATCTTATTGATACTAAATAAAATAAAATACAAAATTCTATTATATGTTTGAAACATAGTTAGAAAAATATTTTTGACTATTGAATTCACTTAGGCTCTCAACGCACAAAAAAATTATTGGAAACATAAAAAATAATTCTGTATAAATCTTAGACGTCATCTCTACGGTACAAATACCGTATTATACCAACATTACCACCAGAAATGTTGGCCACAGGACATTTTCAGTATGTTTCATAGCCGAACTGGTTAGATTTAAGTCAAATTAGACCGCCTTGCTGACTTTCAAATTAGACTTGTGTTAGCATAACATTAGGTACTGTATTTTAAATTACTGTCGTTGTCCCAAGATAGCGTGGTCTCATTGACCTTGACACTGAGGTCACTTGGGAAATTGCTTTGAAGAAGAAGGGTGGAGAATAAATGGAAACGTAAAATGAAAGGGAAAGTAAAGAAAGACAGAGAGTAATGTATATGGAGGATCTGAGATTCAAGAGGTCGCTGTTTTCTTTACGCTCGAGAGTAGTGTCGGCTTACCACTTGGGCGGAGTGCCATTTTCTTCCCGTTCACTCGAAAGCCGTGTTGTCCTTTCGCACTCCGGAGACAGAGGAATAACACTTCCTCCGCTCACTTGTCCGTTCTTACACAGGAAGGTTATTAGTGTTGTGTTTAGTCAAGTATATCCACCTGCTGATCTAGTTGTACATCTGGCCGGCTAGGTTAAACCTTCCAGCCACACACATTACTCTTGAAACAGGTTTGTATCGCCAACATGTACTCAGTAACATTGTCATAGGACACTAGAGACGGTTATATTAAGTGACCTGCTAAGTTAAGTAGATTTGCCCTGTCACTTAACCAGGTTTGCTCAATTGACAGACAGGTTATCAAGTTGAGTAATTTATCAACAGAGACGAAAAAACATTCACGGATTGTCAGTTAGAGCTGTAGGCTAGCTCGAAGAATATCTGTGAAAACATGCAGACAACAGCTGTACACGGGCTGCCCGCTGATACAGTGATTCCATAGAACAAACAGGTAGTAACAGAACCTTAGAGCATAGATAACAAATAGAGAGCTGATTGCCTATCCCTTTCCATGCTATGAAGTGATTCCTAGATCTAATCAGCTGTTGATGGGCACCGAGCGAAACAAGTTTCATAATTATTACTACATAGTGGTGAGCATATTGTATTTAAATATCACTCATATTTGAAGAAGCATATGCAGAATGATTTGCTGTCGCATATTACCAGCATCCATCTATTCTCGTTCATTTTTGTGTAAAATAAGAGTTTGTTTACATGTCCTGTTTACATTATCTTGGCATTTTCGTTTTCCAGTAATTTAAAGAATGAATAAAACTAAATCTGTTGTGTATTAATTGTAAAAGATTCAATAGTCAATAAATCTCATTTCTCAAGGTCCTTACAAAGGGATATCGCAACATTAAATATTTTGTAGCGGTTTTCGTATATTTTGCCTATAGCTAGATGTAGGTTTCACAACAAAGGCACTAAGCTATCTCTAGTTATCCGTGCTCTAAGAACAGAACCGACAAGTAAAGCGGCCTCGTTGTTGTTATTGTACCAGCTCTCTGAGCGTACAGGAACCTAAACAAAGCTATACGGAATTTGAGACATTGGTTTAAACAACTGCTTATGTTATATTATACGAAACGAACATACACGTAATTATGCTTGTATAATAAATAAGTTTCCGTGCTCGTCTTATAAATATTGTACTATTGCTTTGAAAAATTGCAAAAAAACTACTTTATCAACAAAAAAAATAACACTGGTATTTTTGACGTGAAAACCAAAGTCTGGGGTGGCCTTTACTATTACTTGCCGCACGGTATGTTCAACCTTTCATAAATGCAACTGTTACAAATTGGCGCTGAACACGTTAACGTTTAGTACGGTACAATTATTTAAAATAAAACAACAATAAGTAACCTATTTATTTTTAAAAAGTTGCAGTGTACCGAAGGAATATTTTCTATACCGTTTGTCAAAATGTGCATTTATAAAAGAATGAACTCACCGTGTGGCACCTATAATTAAAAAAAAAAAAAAAAATAGATCGCAGGCTTTTGCGGCCGTTGTCTGCATTTTCATAGCTTGTGGGTGTGAGCCGCGTCTGAAGATTGTCTTGATGGCAGCTGCAACGACTGCCGAAACGTCGCACGACTCTTCAGACGCGGCTCACACCCACAAGCCAAGAAAATGCATTTAAAAAAAATAGTTTGTAAATTTGCTACACGAGCGTATATATATATATATATATATATATATATATATATATATATATATATATGAGTGCTAAGAAAGTAGGTATTGTAGAATTGCTTCCCAGACATCCATGGTAACAATCCTAAACTTTTTTATGAAACAGTCAAATATATACTGAAGTTACCAGACTTGAATTGTAACAAGTGTAAAAGTTTGCACATTTACAAGGTCGAAGTATGGCACCTGTCCCATACTGCGCTTAGGTTAATTACTGCCTTAACATTTCAGGAAGTTTTTAACAGTGTATCTATACACTGTTAAATAATGAAATTGTAAGGTCTTACAGTAATATAGACATAAAGAATTGTACGAAAACACTGCGCGCTAGTTTAACGCTCCTGTGTGTAGAGGCGATGTTGTTATCGTCGAGCGTGACTGTCTGGCCACTATCGCTCTACTGTTCACACGCCTCGAACATTGGAGAATACAAGCAGTACATAGGCCTCATGAGAGTTGTCCTTTAGTGGGAGACATGAGTTGAGCGCCTTGCTCTTAGAGGCCATGTAGCAAGTAATGAGAGAACAAGAGTCGACCTTAAGAGGGCGTGGTACGTCATTCAACACTAAAAGCATTAATCTATAACTGCAGGTTTCTTGAAGCCAATTTGCGAAAATTAAACAACAGCATTCCTAGAAAATAGTTTCAAGCAACATTTTAAACAAAACTGTTTCCAGTGTTACGAACTTCTGAGGCACAATCTCTGACGCCGGAACCTCGTGCATTTAACTGCGGCGCAAAAGATCACGCGTAACCAATTAGTAATTCTGGATAAATATTTGCACATATAGTTGGCAAATACCATTGTCTAGAATTGTCATTGAGTATTTCATCCATATTGGCTTCGCAAAAAAGCGTACAAATCAGTTGAGGTTTTCAGCGTTTATTTATCTACCACGCACTAAGAGTGCCCTGGTACATTGGGCTGATTGGGCTGATGGCATGCAGTGCAGACGCGTTTCTGGAATATGATTGGACCACGTGACTCGTGACGTCAGTGAAGATTTGCAGTGCAGTGCTCAATAGAGTTCATCAAGTTTTAACTTGGATCAGCAGCTGATCAGCAGTCAATCTGCCGGGCGTACGTGATTAGCTATCAGTAAATACGTCACGAAAAAAAAAGCCAATGAAATGCTAGATGTATGTGTTTAGGCGGAAAAACCGTCTAACACACATAGGCGATTCTTTTTTAAGATTATAATGTAAATTTGGTTGACGGAAATAAGTGCGTATTATATTTCTAGATTGTGTTATGAAGAAAGTTTGGCCTTGTTAACTTATTATTGCATTAACTAAATCACACGATAGCATCAGTTGAACAGGAAACAAAGAGAATAATAAAGAAAGTGTTCGAACTGCGACCTATATCCTCAAGTGTGGAACTATACTCGTCAGTAAGGCAGCAACACTGACAGTGGCGCTCAGAGGACACATGTCCAGCACTGCAGTCGGCAGTTAGCATCAGCTCTGTGTAGCAGTGCCTTCAGAATCCGCACGCTTCCACGCAGTCGCCCTCGTTGTAGTCCAATAGTAGGAAAGCTAGAACTGCAACAATATGATACTATTGATCTGTCGAAAGCCAAAGGATTTACCTGGACATTTCATTATGTACTTTCTTCCTTTGCGTTCAGGAAACTGAGCGCTGAAGCTCAAAACATACACAATTAGCAAGTATTATGATTAAAAAAAACCGACAGGGTTACAGTCAAACGCTGCGTCTACACTTTAACTGGAAAACATTTTTCCAGAACAGCCATTCACGTAAGATACGGGTATGCGCGCAAACACTGGTTTTACTGACGATATTTTGCTACAATTGTCCAACAAACCTGTCAAGAGAAGGGTGGTGCTGTGACGTAGGCGCATGACAAGTTGCCTAACTACAAGCGTTTAGTTTGAATAAGCGGCGACGTAAAGTTTTGCGATGTACTGAGTCAGAAACACACCACAGTTGGCTGGGACTTAATCTTAACCGCTGTCCAGAATCCATACTTTCTTCCACTTGTGGCGCTACACACACACACACACACACATATATATATATATATATACACACACACGCACACACACACACACATGCTTTGTGATTTTTATAACTTTCGTCCTGTTCTCATTTGTTCTGAATAGAAATGGTTTGTTTCGAATGTGCAATGCCACTAATTATCTTAACAAAATTAGGGGGTTGGAAGAGGGCAAATTCACACTGTCACCACATATTTTAACGTTCAGAAATGTGTAGATATCTTTCCATCAATAACTTCGTTTGTATTTTATTCCGGACTTCAATATGCTCTGAACCAGGTAAGTACGTGAGCGTTGAAGGTCATCTAATTGTTCTTTGTTTCAATATATCTTGGGTGTCATTAGAAATATTTCCCGAAGAAAAGTACAGCAGAAATATTGAGTGGTGCTCTCAGAGAAGAGAAGTTAATAACAAACCTGGTGCAGACGTATATGTTAGTCGAACCAGTCGAGCGAAACACCGCCTGCTGTCAAGGCATCAATTGCAGACATCAAACAGCCCGAACATGTCGAGGTGAATTTATCACTTGCAGTCGAAGTACTCGGTGGAAATGCGTCATTTCTTGATGTATTAGGGGCAGTTAAAACCTCTTTGTCTGAGTAAATTGCTAAAAGATCTTTCTGCATGGACGGACTTTATAATAGTGAGAATAAACTGCACTGAATTTATGTGCTCTAGTTCCGAAGTTCTTTGTTTTATTGGCAAGCGAATTTATTTGCAGTTATTCCGAACTAGAAATCTATGTAATTTGCAACTTTGTAATAGTTTTGCAACGTATGTTCATTGTTCGTGCTGTTTGGCCATGAGGCAAAACCTTAAGGGTGGCAAAAATTCATAATTTTATTTTAAGGGCGACGGCTTCCTGAGCGTTAGAGACTCAGAAGTAGGGACGGGATTTTTCGGCGAAAAGATTTTTGCCCCAATTTATTTCAGTGTCTTACGTGCACACCTGCAGTTCAACTTCAAGGTCATTGACAGAGTGTTTTCGCGTAGAATCGTTATTCATTTGACTGTGCCAATCAGTACACGGACAACTGGCACACATCACGTCTGTGATTTGCGGGTTTAACCTCCAGACGCTGGGTGTTACGGCATCCAATCACTGGCCACAGAGCAGAACTGTAGGTGCGCACGTAAGGCACTGAAACAAAGTGCTGCAAAAATATTTTCGCGAAATTTCCTATCTGTACTCAAAAGTGACGGAGCTGTAAGGGCGATCTTGAAGCGCAAATAAAATGTCGGATCGCCACAACGAGCCTGTTGCTGAACTAATTCTCGTATATGCATTCTTACTATTAAACTGTGATAGGTGACCGTATAATTGTATTGGTGGAAAGTCTGTAGCGAAGTTCAGTGCACGTCTTAACCTGAGTTTCAGCTACATACGGTTAGTACATTTTGAAGGCAGTTTTTAGCTGTGTTGGAGGACTTCGGAACAGTGTTTTAAAGAGCCTCACTACCTGCGCTTAGGCGCTGCAGCGAGTTCCGATTATTCTTTCTTTGACAAAACTACTTAAGGCGCATCTCGGAAAATAACACACACTTCAAAATATATCGCTATAGTTTCAAAAATTCGACACGTTTATTTAAAAAAATCATTTCCAGAGCCCTCAAAATGGACAAAAATGGGTTTTCCAGAGTGCTGTATCTGTAAATATAACAATAGGGTTAGAAAAACACAACTACATAAACAACCACTAGGCCTTGCACTACGCTGGCCACGTATAAAATATTGAGATCATCGAGTAAAGTCCCATAGGATAAAGGATAATAGTAAAGCATTGCACGCCAGCTGAGTGGCTTGCGCGGAGAGGCGATAATACATTACATACTGTTATGAACCATGTAACCCTGGTTCTAACACAGTGATCAGTAACCAGGCCACCCGGCCAGGAATTACAAAACATTAAACATAAGTTGCTGCAAACTGCAAGGCAGTACTCCCCTCTCCAACAGCGGTACGAGTTGCCACACAGGGCACAATAAAGGGGCGTGTCACGCTACCTACGAGGTGTGTCTGCCCCATATCGTCGCCAGGACCACTTCACTACCAAGATGCACCACGACGTCCAGATCTACGACGTGCCGAACGCCGTGGACGTTTCCTTACATCAGCCTCGGCATCATTAACAAGGTGGGACTGTCATCGTCGTAACTAAATTGAGTGGCTGTTAAGTAATCACAAATGTATAGTTAAATCTCTATCTATGTTTGCCTCCCTCCGTAAAGAACATCGTAGTGAAATATTTGTATATATTGTAAATTAAAGCCGTACTGCGAGTCTCACTTATATTAAAATAATCCCTCATTTAAAAAAGTTATAAAACACTGTACGTTTTACGTAAATACTCTAGCTTTACCAAATAATAAAATTGAGTAATTTTCTAAAAACGTAACAATACGCCATGGAACGGCAACCTTACCACTCCGGCCTCACACACACAAACACAGCCTGTCTAGGGAGGCCCCTTAAATGAACATAGTGCCTTAACAACTGTATTCCGTACTTGTTAGAATTGTGTTTTGTTTCATGCATTGGCACAATGGGCACATGTGAAATAGTTTCGTAAAATAACACATTGCAACGCATTTGGATCGCGAAGTAAGCGGTGCCATAAATACGGATTCCTATATGGTGTGCATTAATGTGCGCGATGTAAACATTTAGTGGTGATCTAAGGGTGCCACTGATTTGTGTATGTAAAGTTTTATAACCTCTAGGTGAGTGCGTGAGTGAGACTTTGGTCAGCTCTTACAATCGAGGTCTTTAGCGCTGGTGAGAGGTGCCTGACATGAGGTGAGTATGGAGCAGTGCCGGAATGAATGGGCCGGGGAAACTGGAGAACCCCGAGAAATCTCGCCGACCAGTGGCATTAGTCCGGCACGATTCCCATATGCGAAAATGCGGGGACCGACCCCGCCGGGAATCGAACCCGGATCGCCTTGGTGGGAGGCGAGAGGTCTGACCCTTCGGCCACCGCGGAAATGTGGTTTTGTTACAAAATAAGTGATATTTGACCCGCCTGTACAGCGTGAACACGTGGCATTGACTAGCCAGCAGGAATTAACCAGTAGCAGTATTTTCCTATTACTGAAATCGTACCACTGGAGAATTCCTTCCTGAACCCTTGGATACTACTGGAGGGAGAGTGTACTTCCTTTACGAGTCTAATGTTGCGAAGATAACTCAAGAGTCTTGTATTGTCATTACATAATACCGCTTTCCATAAATCACTTACATACTTTGCCACTGCTTTTACTGGGGGACAGTATCAATTTATTTGTCGCCAGTACGGTTCAATGTTCACCGCATGTTTCTGTGTGTTTTTCGATCACTTTTGGTGTCTTCCTATACTGCAGACAAACGAAGCCATCTATAGTCATTTTGATTTAACCCAAAAATACATGTCTAATATGTGTATTGGTTTTTTTTTAACTTATAGCACAATAGTTCCAAGGGCGTGTTTCTTCTTTTCTTACGTGCATACAAATTTAATACGCATAAAGTAATTTATAAATAATAGTAACCAACTAAAATGTTCAAGTACATGTACGAAGGCTATACAGAACAAAAGTATATCAACGGAATTTTAACATTTAAATGGGAAGTAAATGTTAGAACAATGCATTATTAGAATTTATTGGTTTGTGGACGCACGCCATTGCTCATGTTTCGTTTACCAAACTTGTAGTGAAAGACGAAGTGGCAAAGTACATAAAAACGCACACCCAAAGGAATTAAGACAGTTTTTTTTTAAATATGTATACACACATATGTATATGGCACTTTGTCTTTCAATACAAGTTTGGTCAACTACCCATGAGCAATGGCGTATGTCCACAAATGAATAAATTCTAATTGTAAACTCCCATTGCAACAAACATTTAAAAATCTCAACAATATGCTAGTTCGGTGGGCGGTGTAATCTATCTTAGGCTAGGCCGTTTAACCCTGAACTTGACTCTTGTTATTTGACAGTACTTTTCAGAACAGTCTAAAAAAATTTTAGAATCATTCCAAGGCATTTAGAAAATAATTTAAAAAATATGGAAAAATTCTCATAAATCCCCGCAAAAATTTAGGGAAATTACCGTGCCCACAAATATCGGAAAAAATACCACAAGTTACTAAAAATTCTGAATAAATAAATGTAACAGACAGTTCCAAATACTCAATATTACCAACATCTGTAAACTATCAAAATCTTTCAAATTTATCTCCAATTCCTTACAATTTACCTTGCGTTACGCCCAAAGCACATATTTATGACATCTCAAAAATGTTAAATAACGCATTTATCTTGTTCCGGTAACTGAGGCTACCACTGAGTAGCAGTATTTAAATAATTTTTTAAAAATACAGTCTCTTTTATTTATCTCTAAAGAACGAATTTCATAAAGGGGAGCTAATCGCGAAAATATTTCATATACAAGCACATATGTATACACATACATGCGTATGTTTATATACTCTGGGAATGAAATTTTCATTTCGTCACTCTAGTGTACCTGTCATTAGAAACTATATCTTCCCTTATTTCAATCTTTCATTTCGTTAAAATAAGTAGGACTGCTGGTAAGCTTTCCCGTAGCACGTCCTGATACGCAATGCTTATTTAGGTGCGGGAGATCGAGCGATGATTATCACGGAACGGTATTTCCCTAATAACTAATTACACACACGTGTACAAACACTCACTCAAACACCCGCTGACTGCTTAGTTGCGTTGGAGAGAAAGCGGGACTGAGCTCAACTATACACTTCCCGAAGTACCAATTTCCGCTTCCAACTACGATCATAGAGACTGTATACGTCAATTACTTCCATCCGAGGCAACTCTTCAACTCTTCACTTTCCAACAACTCGAAGGCTATTTAATTTTTCCATGACAGACGCAAATCCAATATGTTATGTGTTTATATATATATATATATATATATATATATATATATATATATATATATATATATAATGTGTGTGTATGATTTGTTTCAAGCTGATTAAATTATGTTATACATTAAGTATGTGTGTGGATATATACACGTGCCACAGCTCATCAGCTCATTATGCACGTCATCCTATGAAACTGTCCGATCCCTGCGAAGAAAAAATGTATTTTGTTCGTATTTACACTACCAAGTATTTTTTAATGCTTATCACGAAAACATTTTGCAGTCACTGGTACAAAATTGTGATCACACAAAAAAATTTAATGTGTCCAAAAAATAATTTGGCAGTTAAAATTTACAGTAAAATGTTTGTTTCAGTGTTAGACAGCAGCCTGTGGCCTGAAAGCTGGTTTAATAGTATATACGTAGAGGAGATAGTATATCGCAAAAATGTTATGGGCCAACATACCCTTGAAACACTGTAGTTGCTAGCAACATATATGATTGTGTAATGTGCTCTCAGCAGACCAACAACAGGCATCAAATATTGCACTAGCGGAATTCCTATTGGCTTAGGGAAATATGTCAACAGCTCCACGTACAAGAGAAAGCCAATAATTTTCTGGTTAGCTGAAAGTGTGTTAAAATCCGGCAAACAGTCAAGTTTTTCCGCTATAAACCATAATGTCTATACTATATACGACACAGTGGAATATTTATATGTCCATATTACACTTGAATAAATTGCTCTATGTCAGTGTTGACTATGATGGCATCTGATTTTTGAGACTAATTGCGCAGAAAGATATCTGGCAATTTGTTTTTCCCATAAAGATAAACTGGCATGTATAGAATTAGCAACCCCATATTTTGATGAATATATGTTTCCACCTGCTTGTTCCAATGTCTTACGTGCACACACACAAGTCTACTTCGCGAAGATAAGTTTCTCACTTGACTCAGCCAGTCAGAACAAGGTTACTGCGACACCACACGTCTGTGATTAGCGGGCAGAACCCTGAGAAGCTGACAGCATCCAATAACCGTCCACGAAGCAGAACTGTAGCTGTGCACATAAAACAAGTTGGAGCAAAATAGTTTTGACTAAAAATCAGTGGCTGTAAAGATTGGCTTAGCACAATTTTAACAATATCGTACAGTTTGACAGGAGCATAAATAACTCGGCAACTCACTGGATGCTGCCCGACTAATAACGAACACCGCACAGAACTTGTGGCGTGGACCAATAGGAATTATGTAGAGTAGGTATTACAGAGACCAGTGGTACTAGTGTTCTTGCAGGGTCTTATACAAGTGACTCGTGTCTATAGTGTTGTAATCTCAAGAAGATATATATGCGCAGTCACATGATATGTTAACACTCTGGGGAGTTGACTATATTCCAGTCAAAGTGTCTGAAATGTAGTGTGTTGATGAAGCAACTGTGTTCATTTAAGTTGTATGCAGTACTATATTTTTATTTAACTATATACTGCTTATACAAGTAGATACACTCCATTTTATATGCGTTCTATTGAAGTTTTAATATACACAAACGAAACAATGAAACTACATACTTCAGAGTTTTTACTTCAGGAGCACAGAATTAGTAATCTGAGTGCAGGCCAAGCTTAGATTTTAAATATGTATACATATATACATACATTTATACATACATGCATACATACCATGCATACATACGTGCATCCATTCATGCATACATGCGTACATGTATACATGTATACATGAGTACATGCATACATGCATACATGCGTACATGCATACATGCATACATGCGTACATGAATACATGAGTACATGCATGCATGCGTACATGCATACACGCATACATGCGTACATGAATACATGCATACATGCATACACACACATACATACACACATACATACACACATACATACATGCATACATGCATACATGCGTGCATGCATATTTATTGTCTAAAAGCAAACGCACAATGAGCACTCTACACGAATTCGGGCTAAATTGGAGACGAAAATGTTAGTGGCAAAATGTTGTACGATGCCATATATACAATGTAGCAACATAGCACTGTAGTTGGTCTCTTCTTACGCTCCACAGATATGTTACTTGTCTTACTGCTACTGTTATGACGTGCATGTTATAGGTACAGATTAAAGTCTTGAGCAATCCAAATATTGTTCTACGTTAACTTGACGTAACATACAGAAAATAATGCCTGGACGTGGAACGTAAGTGGGAAATTTCTCCGTGCAGTGTTGCCATATTATGCACGCAAAATGTCGCCATGCAACATTTAGCCTCTTACATTTTTGTCTGCAATTTAACCTAGAATTTGCGTGGTGGTCTTATTTTGAATGTGTTTCTGGACTGTCTTTATATGTAACAATTAGGGTGGGAGAGGTATAACTATTTTAAGGGGTGATTCCACGCTTTTTCTGCGTCCGCGTAGATTCGAGTCAACGACACAGTTCCACGACATTTATCTGGTGTATTTTTTTGTCGACGCGTGTCGCCCGACACCCGTTACTCGGCCTGGAATCTCGCTAGGGCGGTCCACGTGGGTCGTGCCAGACGAGCAAAACAAACGCGCATCAGCTCCCAAACAGCCATGTAGCCTTGTCGCCGGAATTACAAAGATGCGACCGCCACGCCTCCTAATCACAGCCGAGGCGAATACTTGCTCTTCTCTGCGCGGCTGTTAAATTGCCGCGAGGCGTTTTATCCTGCACTGCATCATGTGTTGGCAGATCGCCCCAGCATCTACTGATGAGAGGCGCTGCAGAAACTACAGTGTTGCCAAACATTCCCCCCCCCGGCTATTATCACTTTGAGGAATGCATACACATTCTTAGAGGTTAAGGCCTCGCTCTTTAGTTTAGCAGTGTTTTTGAAAATATTTTTTTAAAGCGCAAATTAATACATTTATCAAAAATTCATTCTAGTGGTTTTAACACTTCTATATCATCGTTTGTATCTGAATTTTTCTGTTTGCAATACACCAAACGAATTTTGAGATATTTGCCCCTGAAATAGCTCATATTTTGTTGTCCAAATAAGCCAAAATGAAGCAAAATAATTTTTATCTAGCAAACGGTACATTATTTTGAAAAATGCTCAGGCAAAATTGTGTACCGTATGACTGTAAACAGTCTCAAAAATTTTCAAAGCACTTGGTTAAAAAAAAAAAAATTCAAATTATTTGCAATTGTTTGAAATAAATGAAAGATCATGGCCTTTAACGTTCCCGTCTACTGACCGTGTGTTAGTGTGAGTGAGGCACGGCGCCAAGGGCGATGTTGACCGGCTCATCTGGTGCAGTATCGCCTCTACCGCCTGACACAGATACGGCGTGCAGTGGTATTGTAGGTCACTCGTATGACTGACACTTTCAGTGGTGACCACATATTTTTGTTGGTGAAAAGTGCGGTGAAGAATGTTTCTAGAGTAGTTTCACACGAATTCCGTGAGTAGTTTTTCAGATATAACAGGTTGTAAAAGCTTTTATATATATATATATATATATTATAGGTTCCGAAATTATTTTTCTTCTGAAACTACCTTTCCATCATCGTTTGATGTGTATTTTATATTCGTACATCGACACAAAGAGCACACGTTGAATAGTAAAAAAAACGTACAATCACACTGCAACGCATTTTAAGCTCTTGATATGCGGCGGTCTTAAGACAAACTAGAAGACTATCGCCTGCATACAATACTGCTCTCTATATTCCCCCTAGCCACCACCATATTAGTTTACATCACGTCTGGCACCTATTTTAAACACTCCTTATTGGTATCTTACTAACAAGGTGCCGAGTGGATTGTATTCCAAATAAAGTATCTGCATTTTATAAAAATAATTTTAGAGGTATCGAGTAAATTAGTAAATATCAGCCGTAGATGTATGTATTTAAATATATTGATGTTTTACGTTATTTAAGTATTGTACTAACACATTGAAGACTATGGCCCTGCATTGCTCAGGCGTTTTGGTTCCGTGAAAATTTCTCTTACCCTGAACAAAGACATGGTGACGATACAGTATAATTTCCTCTCTAGTATTTATGATATTCTCGCCAGAACACTAAAAACGTGTCAAGTGACAATTATTTAGTTAAAAAAATGTTTTATATATGCCTACTACATACTGGAATTACGAAGATCGTTTCTCGGCGATGTTGCATTAGTCAATGCCTTTGACTGGTACGTAAATAGTGTATGAGGGTGCTGTAAAGCTGACCAATAAGAGGGCCATAAAAGTGTACTGGACCAATAGGACAGGTGTGAGATCACTAGTACCTACAGATGTCTTTGCAGTTGTACAAATACGCGACTTACTTCTGTATTGCATTGATATAATATAAATCAGTTCTTAATATTTTAAACCCAGTGTAAACAATATATTAAATGTTATAGAAGAAAACTATTATTTCTTGACCTGGATAGAGAAAGTGAAATTAATTCATTACTCATAGCTAGTCTGATTTGTTTGACTTGTTTGCGGTTCTGGTTTGGAGATGGTTCATGTAGTAATTTTCTACAGCCTACCACGTATTGCATTGTTCGCTATAGGCAAGAAAGTGCACAGACATAACTAGCAGAGTATGGCTTAAAATATGTCCATGCTGCAACACCTGAAATCATACACATATATCTAGCCTGAAAGTGTTAGGAGCATAGAAAGCAAGAAACCAGTTAAACTGCACATGTTACCTGGTAGAGGGCAAGTGTGACTATCAGCTGGATGTTACATGCTCTGACAACAACAATGATAGCTACAACTGCATTTCTGAGTCATTTTTGACGATTTTAGAAAATTAAACACACTTTCAGAACGCACGGTGACAGATCACGTGCTTTATACCACATCATAACCAATACGGGAGAGAATGTAAAGAGTATATTGAGTGCTACTGTTCCCAGAGCCCTGGCTAAAACAAGAATTTGAAGTTACGTGTTAAACATAATTGTTTAAGACTTAGTCAGTACCTGTCGCTCCTATATATAGTAAACCTACCCTACTTCATGATACTAAGGCTTCGAACTTCAGTGACAGAAATATGTAAAATATTTTAATTGCGATCTTATATGTTGATACATTGACTACTTATTGTAGAAACTACACATGCCTGCTCTGTGTTGGTAACCCAGTAACTCGAAGTACAGAGCCTTCCCAGTTTTGTGAAGCCCGCAAAGAAGGTTATCACGATATTAAGGTATCCCACGATAAATTGTCGGTTTAACCTATACGCCACCGCTGAATTTTTTTTTACTTTGGTGCGCCACACGTAGCTACTGCTTGGGTGTTTTTTTAACACCGTGGAAACTGTGAGGAAATAAGTATTTCATACATAAAATAAAACCATCGAAAACATCCTATACATAATTTTTGTTCCATGTGTTTCATTTATTACTATAGCCGTGCTTTCCCCTTCTCAATACAGAAGAATGATTATTGTCTGAAAGCGACGTCTTGAAAATTAACTGAGCCCGAGCTTATAAGTTAACTTGTAAATACACATTCCTTCTCTCGTCCGGACCGTGGAATAGGCAGCGCCCATAATAGTATGAACTACTTATATTACTCATTTTACGTGTCAGAAGTTACCTTGAATAAATCGAGGATTTATAGTAGAAATTTTGAATTTTTATGATAACATTATTAAATACTTACGAACAACCTACTAAAGAAAAAAAAATTGAAGTTTTCATGTAGCTTGAGCTAATTAGTATCCAGCACTTAAGATATGAGGGAAAAACCCCCATTGAATTTACTGCTTACATTCTTGTAGTTGTCGTGCAAATATGTGATAGACAACTTATTTTAAATAAAAACTGAATTTAAATATTTAAATTACATATTATGCTGCATAAAATTGGTTCGCAAATTAGATGTGCAACATTTCAAAACGTAAAAGTAAAATAATAGTAAGCATGTAAATAATGCCTTTGAGACCTTAATTCAGTATTATTTTTAACAGGGCATCTTACTTAAATGTTGTTGAATATTCCTAAAAATACTTTATACATAATGTGGTTTTTTGACAGTAAATAGCGATTAAGTTAATTACACACACTGTAATGTATGCTCCCAGGCAATGTGTTTTGAATTTTTGGCACTGTATTATGAAAACCAACATCTTTTGGTTAGGTGTATTATCGACGTATCTGTCAAACAACAAAATTTAAGGCATCGTAAAATATGGTATACTGTATTTGAAGACGGTTTTTTATCGGCCAAGGCAAGCTTCCTATGAGTCGCCATTCTACTTGACTTCTATGACGTTAGTATTATAGGTCCCACCTCTAGTAACAGCAGTCCTATAGGTCCACACAATATTAAATACGTCCTCTTAGCACGTTATAAAACAAGCTGAGTATAGCTCGGGCTAAACTCAGATAACAAATATTTGCTTTCATGAAGAAAAACAAACTGCACTGCCATTCATATATTTGTATCGCCAGTGTTTACAAGACCTTACAGATACTGTGCTGTCTAACCAGATAACAACTTCCTAAATAATACATTTAAGTTGTTGTATTTTTTTTATTAACACGTTTGAAAACAAATATTGTTGCACATGTTTGGTTTATTTATTGCTTTATTGGAACGGAGTCAAATCGACGCTCTCTTGGCTGAAAATCGACTAAAAATAACGTTGAACACTACAATGGGCGTGTCAGATGTTGATATGGACCAATACGACTGTGTCGAGTACAAAGCAATGCACCACTAGTGCTATCGTTTCTTCAGCGACCTCATGCTGGCGTGGTGTATTTTATCTCAGAACATGTGTGCAATCCTCAATATGTAATCACTTTGAAGATTGCACATATTTTCTAGAGGTCAAGGCAAATTATAAGTGGTCACGGGACTAAATTACTGTGAAGATCCGAGTACTATTAATCACTGTACACCTTCTCTTCGCCGTTCTATTGGTCCACACAACACCTGACTATAGTAATTGAACTATGCATAGTTCTCTGTTGGTCGGCTTTCAGTCAATGGGGTGCCAAGTCGTTGGAAGTGATAGTACAGAGACCAACAGGAACTCGTGTAACATGAGTGATTGATGTAGACTGTTGTCTTGCCTTAGAGGCACGAGCTTGCAGGAGATGGCACGTTGTGACGTAGGTAAAGTCATGCATATAAGCCGCTTTTGCTTGGATGATGCGTTCGTCACGTTGTCAGTCAAAAGAATTAACATTTAGTGAGGCGGGCACAAAATTCTAGGTTTTAATGACCACTTGGCCAGTCCTTCGTAGAACAACAGCCTAGCTGCATGGCTTTAAATTACTTGTTTAGCCCAGCGTGGTATAACTACATTGCCACCTCCTGTATTTTGTCTTGTACTCTATACTGAGTTAGTAAATGTTCGCTTATTACCAGATGATTCTCACATATTCCAGATAAGTTCTCTCGCTCCCTCTATCTCTCTCTCTCTCTCTGTATATATATATATATATATATATATATATATGTGTGTGTGTGTGTGTATATATATATATATATATATATATATATATATATATATATATATATATATATATATATATATATATATATATATATATAATTTTTACAAAGACAATCTTCTTTGAAAACCTGGACTCCAATGAAGTTTTGTAAAATTTCAAATTCTGTTCTTGTAAAAAACAAATACAACATGTATGTTTGTGCAAATACAAGGCATAGACTTGCATTTGTACTTTCAACAAGGAAGAATAACATTTTTAATATTTATATTAATCAAATTACGACACAACTTTCAAGCAAATAACTTTACATGTAATTTTTTTTTTAAGAAAGATCTCTGTGGACGTGCCATGATTCGAACCTGCATCCTTGCGCTTAGATATCGCGCAACTGTGACATGACTTTTTAATTTGATGGCAGATAATAACCTAATATAAATATTAGCTTTATTCCATAAAAAGAAGATGCATTTGTATATAATTGTATAATTTCTAAGAAAAGCTTAGATTTTGGTAGATTGCATATGTTTCGTATTGTTTTACCAAGAAAAACTTAAAACTATAGATTAAAATAATTTTATAAATGAATTATTTATACATTTACAAAAGTTTGTAAAACTGCAAAGATATACATTGTAAATTTTTCCAAATTATTTTTTTCAGTGTGCAAAGTTTAAACAAATTAAATCTGTGAAAAAAAATGATATTAATAATAATTGAATATTCATCACATGTACGTTTAAAGTAGATATATAACAAAAGTGAGTAAATTAAAATGCACTATTTACAAACACTTTGCCACAGATTTGATTTGTGGAAGCTGCTAGAAAAAAAAACACTTGTAATTAGTAATATTGACTCAGATTTAATATACGCCTCAAAGTGTTAAGCCTCGTTCAAACGTCCACAGTTCATGCAGATACGGAAAATCCAGACATCTAACAGCCAATCAGAAGACTCGATTTTTTCCCCTGATGAGCCGTAAGAGAAAAGTTGAGCTTACCCTATCTGTTCTGTATTACCGTGTATGAATACATAAACATGCGCACTGAATTATGGGTATCCTGAACATTTCGCTCTGTACGAGTCGTAGACGCGTGAAGCAGGCTTTAAAATGCCCCGAGTGAAAATTTCTTGGCTCATTTGTTGGCAGCGCGCCCAATACAGAAAAAACGCAGTGTTGCCAACATTCCTGGCCGGCGGGCTATTAGAAGCTGTTTAGATGGAGCGCGACATATTAAACACATAATATATCTCTGGAGACGGATGACAGCTTGAATGGGCTGTGTTGACTCGCCGTTTAGCGTCGCACGTCAGACATTCATTTCTCCTAGTTTCTTTTGCCATTGGAGAGTTATCGTTCAGCCGAGTATTTACAGAATATTTCCTGTGGTACAGGTACAAACGCTGCGAGGTTATTTTCTGTGCAAAATGCGATATGAAACATTCTAATAATTATGTCATATAGCAAATAATAAAATAGATATCTACCCTTTAAAATTAATTTCTTCAAATCGCTTCAACTGAATACAATAAAATAGTTGAAAGAGAAAAGAGCGAATCGGTCAATATGTATGTTTTTTTTAACAATACCTGACATCTGCTGGGAGTTGTGGAGTGCTTTAACTACACACATTGCGACGAAATATTATGGTATCGTACTATCTTATGTTTGAGTAACATAGGTAGTTTTATGGCTTCTAAAGATGTCAAAATAATTTGTTCACGAATGAAATAGGCTCAAGCGGACAATTTCCGGAAGAAAAAAAATGGTTCATAAGGGTTTATTTAACGTAAAATACTACACCTCATTTTTCTAAATGTAGGAGGTGGAAGCTGTACCTATTGTTCTCAGGTGTCAGATCTTGCATAAATAAACTAAGAACTAAAATATTCGCTTGTTAAGCTTATGCGTATTTTATTTTTTCCAGAGTAAATGCGTAGATAAATTTTGAATGTGAATCCCTCCCTTCCTAGTCTGTGATTTGCCAGCAGAAAACCAAGACAAGTGGGAATAGACATCCAATCACTGATTATTAAGCAGTGCTGCAGATGTGCATGTAAGATAACGAACCAAGTCGTGCCAAAATCTTATCGCCACAAAATCGTTGCTCTGCAAAATAATTTACATTTTCAGCTGTTACAGCGAACCAAATCTGTGACGAAGACTGTAATTAAATCACAGACGTATTCGCTTATACTTCGAAACCAATGAAGAATACACTTTGTTGATATTTTTGCTGTGAGCTTAAACTGCTACTAGTAATGGTCTCGGCTACAAATATGTAACCTTTTATTTGGAAAGGACGTAAACAATTAGACCAAATATTCTTTTTCCATTCAATTGTCTTAATCATTGTACACGTTAAGCCACTTTAACAGTTGTATGTAAGTTTATATACGGTACAGTGATATTATTATACTCACTGCAATGTGTGCTGCTATTTTCAACAAACGTCGACTTTTAGAGCAATGTATTATAGAAACTGTCGTCTTTGGGTTACATTTGACTACGGCGAGGTGATGGTTCCCTTTGTCCCTATAATTAGAGATGATGGTATAACGCGAAAAGTTGTTGTGTCAACATGCCCTTGAAACCGCTCTAGTTTCTTGCCACGTGTGTGATTGGGTTATTACGTCTGACACAACGCAGCTGTCTGCAGACCAATAACAGGCATCAAATATTACAATAGCGGGATTCTTATTTGTTCAGTCAAATAGGGTAATGGCTCTACATACAAGCGAAAGCCAGTCATCTTCTGGTAAGCTGAACGCTCGTTAAAACCCAGCAAACAGTCAAGTTTTCCCGCGATAAACTATCATCGTTACCTATAATTAGGGCCACGATTTTGTCGCGAAAAGATTTTTGCCCCACTTTGTTTCAGTGACTCACGTGCACATCGGCAGTTCTGTTTCAAGGTTATTGGCAGCGTGTCTTTGTTCATACGCGTTTCTCATTTGACTGTACCAATCAGAATAAGATTATTGTGACTCCGTACGTCTATAATTTGCCAAGGCAAGTGAGAGTAAAATCATCCAATCACAGACGATGTAGCAGAGCTGCAGGTGTGCACATGACGCATCGAAACAGAATGTTGCAAAAATCTTTTCGCCATAAAATCGTGGCTCTACCTATAATATAATAAAATCTAAATATATCGCGATAATGTGATTTCTTACACTACAGTTTTCCCCCATATTTTTAAGAGAAATTTTTCTCGAGTCACTCTGAAACCGTAATTCCCTGCATTTGGTTGCAGCGCAAAACCTTACTTTATACTACTGCGTCAGTCTGGCGGTGTGTTCATAAGTTGGCTAAACCAGCTATCTAATATTGCACTTATACAGTTTTTCTGTATTGTCTTCTAAAAATCTAGATTTTTAAATTCGATACTGTTTTCTAGCTTGCAACCATGAACTGAAAATGTGAAATTATTTTTGTAATAAATTAATTCTTAAATGAAATATTTTAAATCTGGGCTCTCTGTTACAAACCGTTTCCTACGTAAATTTTCTTTACAAATAATGCAGTAAAAAGTATGTTTCACTGTTGTTTCAGACATTTTACGGAGAATAATTTTTGTTTCAAAGGGTTTCTTTCAACTTGATGGAGTGTGAAGTATTTAATTACAACACTGGTACATTATTTCAGCTTCACGTCTGCATGTTCGGCAAGAGAGTCTGCAAGACAGATTCTCGACCTGAAGTATTTATCCACCGAGGCTAGAAAAACTGTAACCAATACGGGTGTTAATTGTGGTCATCTACGGAATCAAATCACCTTATTAGCGGCAAAATACTCATTCCTGTGATCTTTAAAAGATTTCTGCAGTGCGGCAGTGTTACCAACTGAACCGGTTTTGTGGACATGAGTCGTTGTGAGAGAATGACCAGGGAAACGGCCCAGTTTGTAAATTTATTTCCAGATGTTTTTTTTTTTTCGTGGTCGTATTTTTATATGTTGTCTATAAGCGTTGGCGCTGCAATTGTATTTGTTGAATGTAGGGTGTAGTGTCGAAAGACTGCTTCCTGTTTCTATGTTATGAACAAAGTTACTGTATTTATGTGTACGACATTCTAAAGGAAAGCATTTATAGTCATTTTTCGAATCAAAGACATGTTTCAATAATACGTGTTGTACTTATTATTTAATAACCAATAAAACACAGTTTGTAATGACTGGATTTAGATTTTGGACATACTCCATTGATTTATAAATAGGCATATATGATATATTAATAAGCATAGTATGCTTTAGTCAACAGAATGCATACACAACATAAAATTCCACAAATGTAATTGGGTCAAATAAAAACAATGACAAACAGATAAGAAAACAAAAGAAATACAAAAGATAAAAAACCAGGCAGAAAACACAGGCTTGAGGCCTGCTTGGACAAACGGACAAACAGATGAAATATATAAACGACAATAATTTGCAGCTATACCTTATATGCTGTGCTACAGAACGGTGATAATTGTGTGGTTGGGTACCGTAACTACCACCTTAAGAAGGCTCCCTAGACAGGTTACGTTTGTACGTACCAAGTTTGTAGTTGTAATTCAGCAACTCGATTGACGTACCGTGCTTTACTATTATTATTTCCCCTTTGCGACATTAACCGATGACCAAGCTATTTTATAAGAACTATTGTTTGAAGTCCAACACATTTTTCTATCTGCGTGTCTTTCCAATACAGTTGGTATTTTTTCCAGATACAGGAGTCTGGAAAAGCCGTTTTTAGCATTTTTAAGAGGCCCGAAAATGTCTCTATTAAGCGTATTTATTTTTTAACTATAACGGCATAATTTAGCGTATGTGTTCACTTCGCAGGTACATTTACATAAAGCACCTTAAGTGGTTTCGAAAATAAATACTAGAAAATTCGTAATTCGCTGCATCATACTTCAACCGTAGATAGTAAGATCCCTGAACATGTTATTTCTCACAGCTAGTATTCTGTGCCAGTGGATACAGGTACTTCAAGGAGATAATTGCTAGGTTATGTAACCGTAATTACTACCTCATCGAGCGAGCTATTCATCCTCCAGTATCACGCGTGGCTGACTAGCGGACATAGTGCCTAGTCACGCGGATAGTTCAGAGGCGAATAGAGAGAGTGCTGTAGTAGCACGACTTCATTCATTATTCGCTCATTCTTCCTAGCCTTGTAACACTTTCATACCTCGTGTACACGAGCCTTAGACGTCCCATCACCTGACAGACAACACCCAACCTCGAGGTGGGTTCAAGGCGACACCACTGCGTACAACAGTGCCGTCTATACTGTCTCCCTACACTGTAACCACTTTCCGTGGATATTGTCTCCCTATATTGTCGCCGTGTCCCGAGTACGGCAGTCCTATGTAATGTCTTAGTGTCTTCAGGCCCTCATCAAGGGTGCTACAACTGTGGCCTGAGCAAGAATAGTGATGGATATAAGCCTATATGTTAACATTTACTCGGATCATAGCTTCTTTTTCGTCTTTAGGCACGGAAACAGGAAAAGGCGGTAAGTTGACTCGGATGCTTCACCTCTAAGCGCAGAATACTAACTTAGTGTGCAGTGTTTACGTAGAATGTGTTTTTCAATGATACTGTAAATTGTAACACTATTATTTTACTTGCGCGAAGTTTGTGTTAACGTCTAACGCACGTCTCTCGTCTTGTTTTTACCGCTGGCATATTTGCAGTTCGAGCAATACCTGCACGTCATTTATACAATTTTTAAGTGGCTGGCAATCATGTTTTTAGTAAGCGGACGGTATTTTTAAAACGGCAGAAGCATAATTTGAAGTGTATCTTCTTTTTGTAGATAAACGCATTGGGATCGCGTTTGGCAGTTTTACATGAAAGCACTTTTATTACCACGCTACAGTAGAGCTCATGCGTCAGGAACATCTAACTATTTAGGAGGAGTGTTAGATATATTCTTGTATTTTTCAGTTTTCAAGCCATAACATTTACTTAAGTTGTATTATCAAAATTTTCCCTTTGACAATACATATTATATATTTATGATTAACTACTTGTCATAAATATACTCTGTTTCATATAAGTTTGGATAAATTTGACAACAAATTATAGGCAATATATATATTTTTTAATTTTGTAATTTGTTGCACAATACAATACTTTTTTTGGCTCTAAAATTAACCTAAAATGTCCATTTCAGCATTTGGCTGCAAAGTTTGTCTTGTGTAGAGCCACAAATCATAAATTATTACAAATTATTGTCCAAAAGTTGCTGTCAAATTTATCCAAACTTAAATGAAATTTAGTATAATAATGGAATATTTAATGAATTTATCATTCAGTATCATAGCAAGGGAGTTATTGGTTAACTTTTAAGAATTGATACAAGTCCCACACAATATGAACATATAACGTCATTATGATCTCCAAAATTCATCACAAATATCTTGTTATACTTCACCGTTGTCACATTTACCAAAAATACTTTAAAACAAGTTATTGCATTGAATTAAGCTTCTAGCTCTCCTCCCTCAAGGGCGCTGGTTACCACACGCGTCAAATGTGTAGTAATGTGCGGAGACATTTTTGTGAACGAAACAACTGTGTAAGTATTCATTGAGCCAATATATGTAATGGACACACTTCGAATAAGTACAAAATGTCGCTGCTAACTCGCCATTCTGATTAAAAACACTATTTTCAATCCATCAACATAGCTTAAAACGGGCTTTTTAGACTTCCGAATTTCAAAATGTACTTACCGGATGTTTGTGAAATTCAAATAGAAATGTTCATTGTACTTTGCTACAGACTTTCCGAAAAATAAACGGATATGGACACCGCTTGAAGTCCCGTAGTAATAAATGAATTGGCGTAAATCTTGCACGCTATAGTTCAGCGCTTGCTCGTGTTGGCGATGCGCGCTTCAAGTTCGCCCTTATAACTCCGTCTCTTCTGAGCTTATAACGTACGAAACCACTCAAGGTAGGCTGTGCCCTTATGTCCATGCTTCCAGGTTTATACTGTTTTACAATAATTATGTTTAAACTTAAACGAGAGCGTATATCACAAATCTGTTTGGCAGTTCTGTTGAATGTGGTTTATACCGTGAAAGCTATTTTTTTTAAAGACAAAAACTATACAGTTTCAACTAAAAAGTCAGCTAAAATATGTTTAGCTACTAAATGAGCTAAAACCATAGTTTTTGCTGCCTTCAAAAAATTAGCCAACATGGCGAAAACCGTTTCAAATAAAACTGTCAAACAGATTTATGATATTTGATATCGTTTAGGTTAAAAAAATCCAGTATAGAGAGTGAGCGAGATATTTTGGTCAGCGCTTAACATCGAGGTTTTTAGTGCTGGTGAGGGTGACATGAGGTGAGTATGTAGCAGCGCCGGATTGAAAGGGCGGGGGAAACGGGAGATTCCCGAGAAAACCCGCCGACCAGCGGTATCGTCCGGCTCGATACCCACAAGCGAAAATCCGGGGACCGACACTGCCGGGAATCGAACCCGGATCTCATTAACGGGAGGTGAATGGCTTGACCATTTGGTCACAGCAACCCCAAAAACAGTAAAAAAAATGTCCTAAAATTATATTAGGTGTGGCTTACTTCCAGTCGTACCAACATATATGTCATCGATACCTTTTTGCTGTTGTTCGTGTGTCCCAGAGGCCGCAGTTGTCGCAGTGACGAACACACGACTGCGGCCAAGGAGATCCTGGCTCGATTCCCGGCGGGGTGAGAACCTTTCTTGACGATGTCGTTGGTCGGCTGATTTCCTCGGTGATCTCCCTTTTCCACAACCCAATATTTCCGCGCTGTTCCATACTCATATTGTGTCATACTTCATCAGCGCTAACGGCCTAGTTGCCTAAAGGGGAATAATGTCGCCTTTTTGCATTTAAGAATTTTTAATCGTAATTCTCGTTTCAGTTTTATTTCTGGAATTTAAACTTTGTTAAATCATGAAATATGCAGTGATATAATTTCTGATGTCACAAGATAATTTGTGCTAGTTCTTTTATAATATCTGAAACCCTCCAAATATTTATTAAAATAATATGTTCAGAATATTGAGGGTATTTCTTCTATACTAACGTAAAGGACCCACGGAGTCTTATTTTGCGCTTTATTGCAGCCACAATTGTAATAATGATTTTTTTTTAAATATTTAGCTGATTAAAATTACTTCACTTAATTTCAATTCGATGTGACTTCACATTTCTAGAGGATCTTTGAGATAGTTACATTTAATACCGAAATAATTATAAACCAGTGACGTAAATGCTTTCATGTTGTAAGAATACTCAAAAACACACTCATATGATTTTGTCTTCATAATGTTATGCGTATAACAGTATTGTTCACATATTTATTCAAAGAATTGTATTGTTCCCCAAAGTGATATAGTGTAAGGTGACACAGCCTTGTGTATTATAATTTATCACTATATCATTGTTCCAGCCAGGGAACTTCAGTAGGCAGCGCCATTAACACTCATGTCGTTATTCTTCATTCATAGCCTGGTGACTGGCATGTGCCCACCGCCCAGTTCCCGACGAACGGGAATTTTATCTCTATACCCACTAGGCATAGAAGACATTTTCGCTTGTGTTCCATGTCTCCGCTCCGGGGCAGTAACCAGAAGCTGCCGGCCTTATTTGGAAACGCTAGACCACAGTCACTGCTCGTCTTTACGTCTCACGACTTGTCCAGGCCTCGTAAAAACAGCTGAGCGGCAAGTAGGTTTATGGACGTAACCGTACACGTTACGACACGACCGTCAACACGAGAGCGTCACCCGCGCAGCTTACAGTGTACACTTTACCAGTGGAGGCTCTAGAAGCTGGGAATGGGGGGGGGGCTTGAACTTACTTTTGTTATTCACCCCCCCGCCCCGCACTAAGCGTGAGGTCCGGGGGTCCACCCCCGGGAAAATTTGGATTTCAGGGTGCAAATTGGCACCATCTAAGCGTTTTTCGTGCCTTCATGTAGAATATATCACTGGGAAAGAAATGCAATTTTTTTTATTGAAAATAATTTTTTGTTAACAAATACCCATTCAATATAGTTTTTTGGGATATCAGAAGAAAATTGTATGCTATACAACTATGATTTAAATAATTAGTATTTCATTTCTATTTATATAATATGTTTCTACTTAAATGAATACTATGTGGAAAAAAAAACAAAGCAAATATTTCTGTAACCATTATCCTAATTTTTTCAACAAAAAAAAGGTCTAGCTTAACATGGAAAATTATAAAAACTATAGAAAACTTAATCAACATATCAGACACCTTATAGGAATTTTTTCTGAAGGAATGTGCCATTTGAGGCGGTTTTGTACACTCTGTGTGTGATAAAATTCTGCCACTAATTGTAGCTTATTGTCTAGTCATGAAAATCCATAAAGGTTACTTCATAAAATACAGTGGC
>PNEQ01051084.1:0-31140 GCA_003012365.1 Medauroidea extradentata
AATATTATTTTCTGTAAAACCATTTTCGGAGTGAGAAACATGTGTCATAACGTAGTACAAACGTTTTACAACAGGTAGCAGCACAAACACTGAACTGGCACATCTTTACAGTTTATAAACGTACATGTACGGCCATACTCTTAAAGAAACAAATAAGATGCTCGTACATGTACGTTTTTACTCCTCAAAGGGTTAATGTACTTGTGAGGGGCTGTGGTGGTCCTTGGTTGGAGAACTCTGGTATATATTTGAATTGGGCCGTCCAGTGCTAAGAGACTTGGTTGCTTCGTGTGCCGCCTCGCTTCCCTCGGATATCTTCACCTTCCCTTTCTCCGTGCACGCGTGCACATCCATCTTCTTCCCTCCCCTCCTTCGCCGTCTCCTGTACACCGCTGGGCCAGGGCATCATGGCAAGCCAGTCATTTTCGTGGCTCGGGCAGGTTCACCTCTTCCCAGCAGCTGTGGTAAGTGGCGCACTTCAAGAGACTATGAACTATTGTCATGTTATTCGACGGGGGGGAAGTCGTCTACTCTTGGCATTTTCATACATTACTTTTGACTAGGAATGTAATGCGCTTCCGCTCGGTAGCAATCATGTACCCTTTGGAATATAAAACTTTGTATTGAAAGTTAAAATGTATTGGTTCTTTTGGCACCCATCCTCCTCAGTCTCCTTAAATGCTCACCCTTGATTTATTTGTTTTTTAGTATTGAGCGTAGTGTGTTTTACACCGCTAAGCGGTAGTAGCATAACACTTGCCTAATCTGTTTACTGTGAACTACAATACAGGTATTACAATTGAGCTGTTAACGTAAGTTCATGCCACAATCAAACAGATAGTTAAGCAAAAATAATTGGGAATTACTGTACCTACTTTATAATACAACCAGTATTGGTGTCTTTATCAGTACATGTTATATATCCAAATACAGTAGGACTGAATCTCACACTGTGCTCAATTTAACACAGAACTATTATTGCCAGAAAAACAAAACAAGAAATACACATACAGTAATAATGAAACTAAAATCTTGATAATTTTAATAAATCAATTTAGAAAACTGCAAACTAAAACCGAAAAAAAAAAAAAAAAAAAAAAAAAAATTCTTAAAACTCAAATACTGTATAACAATACACCATATTTTATCGCACATAAGTTGCACATTTTATTTTAAAATATTTCTAAAACAATTTGGCTTAGGGGGAGGGGGTGGTGGATTCAAGTATGCAAGACACATGCCCAGAGTTGTTCTTTTTACACATTTGTAACTAAAGATCGGAATCACAAGTACCATTCTTAAAGTACTTATTTGTTAAAAATGCTATAGATGCTAGGAAAAAACAATATAAGCCAAAAAACCCAACATACAGTATAACCTTGATCTAATTTCACCCAATCTAACCGCATTGTTACTAGGGTAGAAGTATGGTAAAAAAAATTCATATATTTTAATTTTTAAATGATAAAAAAATAATGCATGAAGTTGTAACTACAGTTATTCAAATATACTCCTTAGCATTTGTTTGCAGTGTTTTCACTATAGTTATTTTTTAAACTTAAATATATCTGTTTGGCAGTTTTGTTTTGAATTTTTTTTGCCATAATAGCTCATTTTTTCAGGACAATTATACAGTTTTAACTAATAAGTCAATTAAAGAAAATTTCATTAATTGCATAGTTAGCAGAAACAATAGTACTGTATTTACTAATCTCAAAAAAATTAGTCTTCATAGTGAAAACTGTTTTGGACAAAACTGCTAAACAGATTTTTGATATCTGCTCTCATTTAGGTTTAAACAATAAAAATAGGGGATCAAGGCCTTAATCAGTAAGCAGCAAATGTAAAATTAAGAAAGATTGGCGAAAAAATTTAAACAGCTTAGTTTGTAATGCGTTTCGGCGCACATTAGCCAAGTTAGGTCACGTGCTTAAGACAGACATAACTGAGAAATATAGTAGATGCTCTCATTTCTTCTCCCTCCCGCACAACTAAAAATATGAATTTTCCATGAAAAATGTGATGAATATAGCAACAAAAATTTAGTAAAGTGCTTCCGTCATAACATTGGATAGAATAATACACGGAAAATAACAATAACAATTGACTGAAAATAGACTCAAAGTCTACACAGATAAAATGACGATACAATAATCACAATAAAATAAAGATGAAAATACAATGACAAAATTATGCAAGGAAAATCACAGTGAAAACTTATCAACTTATAATAAGTCTGCAAGAAAACAACAATAAAAATAATGCAAAGAAAAAATACATTAAAAACTAATCATTTAAAATAGACTTGCGAGACATTGTCGCCACTCTGCTGGCAAGGGGGTTGAGATTAAGTTCTCCTTCTGGGTTGCAATAAGGCTTGAGTATGATGGTTCCCTGAAGGGGGAGGAGAGGCTGTTAGGTGTCCCGAGGAGAGTGGTTTTCTGGGCAGTTGACACAACACAGTCTCTACAGCAGAGCGGGAAAATTCTCACTTTTCTTGAAGGGGGTTTGGCGTGTTAACCACTAACCTTTGGTGGCGGTTTTGGTCAGATAAAGGCTTCGGCTCGAAGTCGGCTTCCCTCTTCAACTGCTGGATTCGGGGGTGTGGCAAAGGTGCAGGTTTCTCGGGTATCTTTATGGGACTGATTAATGGCAGCTGAAGACGGTGCACATCCCCGAGGATGAGACTGGAATTATCGTGTTTCCGCTTGGGTGCTTGATTCTCAGTGTCCTTGAAGCGACGACAAAGTTCTGGGACTGTTACAGATTTCCCTGACGGTTTTGGGGTGGTGGGATTATTCCCACAGGTATTTCACTTACACTTATAACTGCCTGTCGGCGCTTAGCTACGGCCTATGCCTTACAGCCTTTAATTAAAGCCCTCTCCTCTGGCGATAAATTAATTACCAAGCACTCGGTATCAGACATGAGTACCTTACTTCAGAAATGAAACTAAAATATATGCTTGAACTGTATATATTGTTATCCGATCGGTACACTTTACAATCACTGTTTTACACTGGTCTTTATACAATATGGCTTTTTACACTTGTCAAAACAATTCGGCTTACTGACTTACACACAATGTTCACTATTAGACTCGACAGTGTGGTCACTTATACACTGAAGCCCTAGAACTTCTCATAGACTTGACTAAACTTCCGCATCCGGCGGTCATAGATATGCGCCTTGTGGTGACTAGTTAAACTAATGGTAGGGTGTGTTCCCTTATACTGCCCGCGCGGCTAGGGCGCGTCTCAACGAACGGGTTTAGGCTCCCTTCTCAGGAAGCTACCCACAGAAGATAGTTAGTGGTGAACAGGTAGGAGGGACGTACTTAGGCTCCCTTTTCAGCTAGCAACCCTGGGTTAAGCGGACGTCGGGCTTAGGCTGCCTTTTTAGGAAGCAATCCTTTCGACGTTAGGGGAGGTGCCTAGGCTTGCACCGGGAGGAGGCCCGAGCCCTAGACTGTTGAACTGGTTAGGCGAGTGCCCGCCTTATAAACCCCTGAGGGGGGCTTAAAGTACCATTAGTGGGTGGTGAAAATGGCTGCCGCTGGAGAGGAGGCTGTCTGTTGGCTAGCAGGCGAACCACTCCAACACCATCAAATCTCCCAACCCAGACCAAAAAATACGTGAATATATTAAAACTTTCCTGCGGGCCGTGAAAATGTCAGTGTTGCCAAAAAGAAATAAACGTAGCACTAAATAAATACACAACATCAATAATATTACATTTACAATAATTATACACACTTTTTCTTTCTTAAAGTTCATAGTTTGCCGCCTGGCATTGTAAGCATAGAGTCCATTTGTTTGTTTACATTTGTTATGGCGAACATGAATATATACATACAAAAACAGTAAATATAAGCATCTCTAATCCTTTAGTTTTACGGCAACACGGCTCACAATACTGGATTTCAGTGACCCCTTGGGCAAAAACACGGTAGGCCTAACTCTCACATATTACTAAATTAAGGGGCAGAGCGTAAAAAATATACTATGCACCTTACGGGATGCGTTAACATCCATGTTAAAATAATTATAAGAAAAAAATTATTTCAAAATGCTTCGGAATTCAAAGCGATAAATGTAAGGCCAAAAATTCTGTTATAAAAATAAAATAATGTGAAGACATACACAATACAATCTAATTAAACATTTTTCCACGATAGCTGCTTTACTAGCATACAACACAACTGCGTGGGGGCCTGTAATAATGCCTGGCATCACTGCAAGCTTGCAAGGCCACAACACTCTACTAGAACGTAGCTGCATATCTCACACGATCGTATCCAAGGTGGAACCGCGGTGGCCGAAGGGTCAGACCATTCGCCACCCACCAAGGCGATCCGGGTTTGATTCTCGACAGGGTTGGACCTCAGATTTTCGCATGTGGGAATCATGCCGGATGATGCTGTTGGTCTGGACGTTTTATCGGGGATCTCCCGTTTCCCCCGCCCCTTCATTCTGGTGCTGCTCCATACTCACCTCACCTCATATCAACCCTCAGCAGTGCTAAAGAGCTAGTTGTTAAGCGCTGACCAAAATATCTCACTCTCACCAAGGTTTTATGAAGCAGCACAGCAGTTATCCATCTGTTCAGCCCACTACATACAGTAGGCACAAAAATAACATTGTGATCTATATATGCAAGCAACGTAATTGTGATAAAATACAGTACTTTATTGAATATTTGCTGTTTTGCTATGAAAGCTTGTTCGTATACAAAAAAAGCGTAGCAACTCACCAGGCAGGATTGTGTTGTTGACCTCAGACATGACAATCTCGTCTAACTTGGTGGTAACAAGGTTGCCAACAGACTGAGAAATAGCTGACATAAGGGTCTCCTGCCTTTTGCGCTCTTTATCTTCTTTCACAGCCAGCAACTCCTCAATGAGCATAGTCTGCTGCTGTCTTTGTTTGTCCAGTGCAACTTCCACCTGACTTGTCACACCCTCCTCCAGTCTTGGCACGAGACTTGACATATCACTCAGGCAGGCCATCCCTTCTGTTAGTGTCTAGAAGATAAAAAAATGCCCATGGTTCAAAACTTTGACTCCAGTTTAACATATCAGCATCTGTGTAATTTCACAAAATATACAGAGTTTTAAACATGATACAGTTAGGTAAATTTCACAGACCTTGAGGCGATTAGCGACAGTGAGACATAATTTGACAGAATGACATGTTTACTGATTTTATGATAATTGGTTTTTTAATCCTAAACAAGAGCACATATTGAAAAACAATTCTACAGTTTTGTTTAAAACAGTGCACACTATACTGCATTAACAAATTTATTCAAGGCAAATTACACAATGGTTTTAGCTAATAGTGCAACGTTAAGGAAATTTCCATTTATGAACAAGTCAAATCTATACAATATTTTGTCTAGGAAAAAAAAGTAAAACAATTTTCAACAAAACTGTGCAAAAATATTTTCGAAATCTGCTTTTGTTTACGAATAAAAAATAACTATCATAGAAGCCTCACCTCAAGGCTCGGTTTCATTCACCATATTGGATAATTTAATTTTTTGCTTATTGAAATTCTGAGAAGAAAAATATATGATTTGTGGTTACATCATAAATTATTTTAGCCTTGCGCTGCAGTACACACAACGTAGTTAAACTTGTAAAGCATATTTAAGTCACAATCAGTAGAGACATGCAAAATTCGCATTATCATTTGGTAGCAAACTAAACTTCAACTGCCTATACATAACAGAGCATAATCTGTGATTCAGTTGGCCACAAAATTTTATGTGTTGTCATTTATGTGAGTTACGTCTTTAGAGAGATTGGCCTCTCTACCGTGTAAGCACTCACGACAATATCTGTCAGCGGAAGGCGTCGAACGAGCCTATAGTCACTTGGAGTCTAGTCAGCTGTCAGAAAATATTGCGAATTTCGCATGTCTCTAGCAATCAGTCATACAAATTAAGAATTTAGAAAAAATTTTCAGACTGATGGCTGCCTAAATACATGTTAATCGAACCCAGTTACTCCTAAATGCGAATCCAACCGTTGAAGGTACATCACATTGCTTACTTTTAAATACAGGATAGTAAAAAAATGTCTTTCTCTACACAGCATCCCAGATTTTGGAATTATTAACACAATTTTTCTGTAGAAATCTACAATTCAGAAGAATAAATTTAAAAAACGCAACTCTGAATGATGAGAAACAAAACTGAAGCTCGGTAAGTGTGAAAAAAAAAAATTGCCATACGAGTTAATTTTAACAATTTCATTTAGGGATATAGGTGTAGCATGGGGATGGAGGAAGAAGGGGAGTAGCAAGAAGAATTGCAGAGGAAGTAATGGGAGGGGGTTAGCACCTGCTACCTCCAACTTCATAATGAAAAAAATATTTTTATGTACAAAACAATTATTTGCATATCACAATTTTTTGATGAAGATGACGACATAAAATGACACTTGTACTTTACACAGAATTACGTATTTTTTATCTATTTCCTAGCAATATTTTAAAACTGTGATGAGGAAAGTTGTGAACCACACTATGCCTACAGTAGGGAGCTTACACACTAAAGTGGCAAGTGGCACATCGCAAATGGCAAAAAGCGAGAGGTGACATACAACATAGTGCTTTCAAACCAAAGAGGCAAAGGCGACGTGTAGCAGAGGTTTCTTGCTCAGTTCTCTAAATGTCGGAAGACAACATTGATGTCACTGCATTGGTGGCGTAAGAAATTTCAGGCAAGAACACTGTAACAAGAGATTGTGGGTTCATCCATACTTGAGAGACAATGTGAGAACTTGCAGTGCTTTCGTGGTTTCACAGCAACTACAGTTATATGTGGATAAATTTCAGCAGTTTTACCATATGCATAAAGATATGTTTTGCAATTTAGTTGCCATTGCAAGACTGTACCTGCAGCGAAAAGATAGAAACTATCGCACATCTTTCATTGCGGAAGAACGATTATTCATTTTTCTGAGGTGTTACTAGAAATTTGTATGGTGATACAATTGGAGAAAAAAAAATATTGTGAACAAGTACAGTAAACCCTCGTTTTATTGGACCTCCATTCAGCGGACTTCGTATTTAACGGACAAAATCTGGCAATACAAAATTATTCCACCATCGGGTCTACTTGTTCCATGCAGCACAAGACCCACCTTGTTATTGTGCTTTGTTAAGTGACATCAGGGAAGCGCACAGATAAACATGTAAGACTGTAAGCAAATCTAGTCTCTCATCGGTGTTTTGACATGTCCGGACAAGAACGACTGTCGTGGCTACTTGAATTTTTACGCAGTTGATGTATGAGCGCGATAAAGATTGTGCTTTATATTTTTTAATGAAATGGCATCTACAACAGGACATAAAAGAAAGAGAGTAACTTTGACATCAAGCAAAAAAATTGAACTAATAGAAAAGTTGAGAGGCCAGTGTTTTAGTTGCAAAGTTGTGTGATGATGATGGTGTCAAGAAACAAACTGAGTCGGACATAATTCGTAAAACAAAAGATAAGTTGAAGAGTTTTGTGTTGGAATTTGATCTCGGGGAAAAAAAAAACACTGTTGGGCCCAGGAAATACGTAAAACTTGCTACTTCATCTTCGCACGACGAGGCAGTGTATGTTCAACAACGCTTATGAGGTGTAAATGTGCGAGGTGTAGAAATAAAATCTGCTGTGGACAAACTAGCACAACACATGCCATTCTCACGCTCAGCATTTCCCACGCATGCCCTTCAGAAATACTCAAGGACAGCGGCTAGATTATTAACTCACAGACACGGTATACGATACTGCGTCGGGATGCAAACAGCGGTAGTTTATCTGTAAACTTTTAATTTCTTATATATTTAGTAAATAAACACTTTACTGTGAAATACAAAACAGTAGCTTAAGGTTACATGTTACCATGCAACACAACATGAAACTAAGCTGATAGCAAACCTACTTCTCCTTCTATCCCTCTCCTTCTACTTTTATCACACCCAACACCCTCAGTTACCTCAATGAGTGGACAAAGGCGCATGCTTATCTTTCTACTCTCGCCAGTCATCACAAACCTTCCCTCTCGTCCGCTTACGGCGATTTGACAACAAATAGCCTGCGCTGCAATGTGTATCACACTGCTATACATGGGTCATTCCATGCACGCTGGTGTGACATTTGTACTAAATTTTTCAAGTAAAAACAATATTTTTTATATTAAAATATAACTAAATGTATTTCAGGCATATATGCACAAACAGTACAGCTCATGGACTAATTTACTACATTTTCTTTACGTATGTAAAAAAAATCGAACATCTGAACTCATGTTACAGGTGTGACATATTTTGAACACCACAGTACAAAATTGAATGTTTATGTTTAATTCTCTGTGAAATCTTCAAGGATAAATACAAAATGTAACAATGTGTTGCCAATAAATGGTATGCAGTAATGTTTACTGTATGTTAATTTTTATGAAGATGATCCTTTCTTTTAAATAAATGATATTGTGTTGTTACGGGTGTGACATCACATGTTATGGGTGTGACTCTGTGCAGCATCACGACTTAAAAACTACTTTTGTAGACAGATTTTGTACATTAAGAGCCGGTTTCACAATGTCTGGTTATGTTCCGATTATCATCTGATTAAATTTAAATTTTAAGTGGTGGTTAGCAGTGTTTTGTGTTTTTCGAGTTATGGTTAACTTAAAACTGTTGTTTAACTAGTGGTAACCAACTGTTAATTTAAACATTAGAAGTGGGACATTTAAATAATATGGCAGATAGTGTTTCTACGCAACAAAACATAACCCTTGTGATGAAAACGTGGTTGTGTATTACAAAATCAGAAAAACTAAGTAAATGTGGAGTTATACTAACAAAGTCTTCATTTCTTGAATTTGTATTTGATAATAGTTTCATTTGAAATGAATGTATCACTGCCAATACAGACGTTTCAGAACAAAGGCTATGGCAGACCTAATTTTTAAAGATGGAGGTTGCTTACAAAACTCAATATTGGTATTCCCAAACCGAAAAACTTCCTGACGATATAGGAAAATTTTTGTCAATATATTTTATCTGTACAAAAATATTAACTTATGTACTGTACTATTTCGAGAAACGTGTTTCATGTTGTGACATCGTTAATTAGCCTATTTACCTTAGGGTATAAAATGTATGTTGCTATTATTTTCCGTTTTTGTTTTAAATGTTGAGAGGAAGAGGTGAGTTTTGGTTAGGTTACACAAAATCCCACATACATTCTGTAAATAGACGTCAAAAAGAGCATCAAATTTTTGTTAGCACATAAAGAAAATAAAACATAGCACAACTTATATCTAAACTGTTTTTTATTCAACGATTCACACATGACAACATAAATCAGTAAATTACAACGCCTCATTATTTGAAATAAAGATTGTTATTACTGAGAAGAAACCTTCAATTAATATTTGGCTTAGTTCATGAGAGGTTATGTTCGCCGAAAATAAATAACACGAACACAGAGAAAGTTCCTCGGAATAATTTTACAAAAATATAATCGGAAATTGCAAAGCAAAACTTGGCAAAATAATTAACTGTGAAACAAAATAGAAGTTTCACTGCAAGCCTGCTTACTTTCGTCCATGTTTACTATGAATTTTGACTTTCTCGTACAAATCTGTTGAAGTGAATTTCTGTGGCATTCCACATCACGCCTTGAAGAATTGCATATGCTTTTCGCTATTCTTTTTCGTGTCGTGCTTTTTCGTTTTTGTACCTCGCTTTTAAAATTTTGTCGGTACGCAGACACACGCCCGAAAGAGTGTTTGAACTCGGCTGCAACTGTCTCCCAATATTCCTCTTCCTGTTTCCACGTCATTGCATCTGTTTTTTACAATTCACAATATGAGAACATTTTTCAATTATGGTAGTTAGAAGTTCATTTTTCAGAGGTAATAAAACTTCCGGGATGTGATTTTTTAACCTCTTTCGTCCATTGTTAACAAGTTAATGTTAACCGCGACTTAAAAATGATTCAACATCCAATCACAATGTGAAACGTCACTGCATGTTTGCCAAATTTACATTAACCAGCACTTAGCTTACCATAACATTTTAAAACGGGAGTAGTGTTTTCAGAAACGCTATTGTTTTAACCAGTAGTTAAAAGTTTTGTTTACATTTATAATATGGTCAGATAACCAATACTTTAAACAGACATTGTGAAAATAGTTAACTTTTCAGTCGAATGACATGCAAGAAGATAGTTTTCTCATTTGAGTTTTCCTGTACAAAACTTATTTCTACACATACCTTTAGAGAAAAATATCCTGCAGACACAGCTCCATGTTTAGTCCTGTTTTGCCTTGGAAAGTAATTTAATTTCATAAAGTGATATTGTATTCAATAACGTCCACAAATTTTGCGTCAAATGCCTCACTGTCGGGTAGAAGCATGATTTCTATGTTGGCATAACAGGAGAGTGTTAGTAGGTTTCATAATGTACAAAACAAGTTTGTCGAAATGAGCTAATAGTGTGAATAAAAATGAAAGCCTCTGTAACCTTTGAAACATAATTAAAAAACTATGTTCAGTACGCACACATTGAAAGAAGAAGAAAAACACGCACGCAAGTCACTCCTTAACAAATTCCAATTCCACAAGTCATTCCGCAGTATGTGAAGTAAACAGACAATTTTGACGTCCTTTATTGCACAATTTTGATAGTTAACACTATTTCGAGAATGAACGATACTTTGAAAGGTATTGATGTGTAATTGGCGTACAATATCGATAACGTTCGCCTTGGCCATGGCTGTAGGTCTCAGAATATTTAAATTGTTTTAAAATGGCAGAAGTAAAGCAAGCAAAATGTTTAGTTTACGTTTCTGGTTTAAAGTGGTCAACAATAGGGAAAATTCCTATTATTTATCATGATTTTATTTAAAAGTGAGTTTAATTTAATGAACACCGGTACCATATATTCTTTCTTTGCGTCTGTGTAGCTCCAGAAAAACTGAAATAAAAAGAGCAGTCTGTTTTGGGCAGCAAAAAAGTGAACCGCCATGTTGATGTCCTTGTGACATCACGATACTGTACATTTTAATGTACGTAACACACAAAGGACAGCAACATACGATCAAGTCGTGAAATTGTGTTAAATAATGTAGTTTATGCGGTAAACTCCAGTATGGCATGAATTCTGAAGAGTATAAATGTGAATAGTAGTTTCTTTGTGCAGCAATAAAATGCAATTCACTTGGAATTAAATCTTAACTTCACCGCAGTCTGATAAATCAAGGCATACTGCACGTTTTAGTTTTAATAAATGACCTACAAGGCTGCTATCAACTATATAAATACAGTTTATGTATGTAATGCTGTATTGCATACAACATGACATTCATGGCAAAAAATAAATAAGGTCTTTTAAGTTGAAAATTGCAGTCAATAGCTTGCAGTTTGCGACGAAATCCCTGCAGCTGTAGCGTTTTGACTGTTCCACTGGCTGTGGCAACGTCATTAGCCAATAGGCGAGTTCAAGGCACCCTTGACCAGCCAACAATTCGAGGGGTGGGCGGGATCTTGCGAAACCTGCCCCGAGACGGCAGCACAGCTGTCTCAATGCCGTTCACGAGAAACGTAAAAATTAATGAGAGAAAAAATTTACTTGTAATAAAATAATTGATCTGCCATATTATTTTCCCAACTCTCACAACCAGAAAGTTTGATCATAGTCTGTGCCAGGTTTGGTTAAACACATTCCAAATATTAGCTCGATAGGTTAACTTTTCGTATGCATGTGAACTTCGTTCGGCTGACCTTTCAAACCTAAACTTAGGATTATATAGCGGATTCAAAACATTAAAATTAATTCATAGTAAGTTATTATCTCTCTGTAATTTAAATTAAAGTGACATAAACTGAAACCTATAACTAAAACGTACCAATGTGTGAGAGCATTAATACTTTGCTGTCTTCACTCCTTTAAATTCAACAGAAGTGAAATAAGTGGCAAAAGCACATAATTTTGTCAGACATAGCAAACTGGTTGAGTAAATGCAGTGGAGAGAACTTTAACCTTTAGTTCCTTTTTTTTTTTTTTTTGCAGCTATCACAACTCTTCCTGTCATTTTGACTTACAAAAGACCCTCGTAACAGGAATAGGGAAAATTAGCTTAAGATTGCCCAAGTTTCCCTCCTCCATTGGACAGCTTATCATTAGGAACCCCTAAAAATGGTGAATAAAAATTGCCAATTTCGGTGTTTAAAAATTTTAAAAGTGGTTCAAAAATTCAGTGTTAAAATATTTGTAGCGGTATAAAAACTAGACAAAAAACGATGAAAAAAATTTTAGCGGTAAAAAAATTATGTAATGCTGTGAAAATAATTATATTTTACCAGAAAAATGATTATATTTAAACCAAAAGTTTTGACTTTGCCTCATTATCATTAATTTTTAATGTTTACAAAGTATGCCTGCTACTTGACTCAATTGTGAATGTGCAAATTATAATAATTTATTTATTTTTCTCATTATCAGACTACATTAATATCCTCCTTTTTTTTTTTGAAACTATGTATTTATCCAGAGTTTTTATGATTTTAAAAATTTCTAACAGTTTATTCAGCACATGTACAAATTAAAACGTTTTATTACAAAAAATTTATGGTTCAATAAGTTAATTTGTCTACCGTACCTACCCAAACAGACCAACTGTTTGGTATTTATTTACTGATGGAATACAGTACAACTCCGATTTTACGAGAGTCCATAATTCCCACAAATACTGTCGTAAAATAGAGGATCTCGTAAAGTCGGGGCGTTAGTTATAGCGAGACCCCAATTTAACGAGACCCTCAATTTTACAACAGTACTGTAAGGAAAATGCATTCTATTAATATCTGATGCAAATAAATAAAGGTTAAGCTATAAATAGTTAAAACTGCAATTTCTTTAATTTTTTTCTCATATATAATAATTTTTTATTAACAATTTTCTGAGGGTTCCTGATGATAGCTATGTAAAATTGCTACATCGTAAAATCCGGTACTCATAAAATCGGGGTTCTACTGTAGCTAAAGAATTATGTTTCTCCACATTTTAGCCATTTAAATTTGTGTTTCTACTCTTTTAACGACACAGAGCAATTTCACAATTTCGCTGTTTACTTAAGGATTTATCAGATAACGTTTTTAGATTATTTCCGTTACGAAAATCAAAATAATAAATGCAACATCTCCGAAAGCGCCGAAACAAAACATTAACTTCTAAACAAATTAGGGATATAAATATATATAGAATATATCGGAGTATTCAATATTTTGGCTGGATACTATCAGCGGAATTGAATAGTACAGTGAACCCTCGATAACTTGGACTAAAAGGGGGGAGAAGCTGTCCGAGTTACGATTTGTCCGTGTTATCGAGGGGCGTCCGAGGAGGTGGGGTAATCAATCATTAATCACAAGAAACGTGAGGAAACCAGTACGCTATCATTTCTACAATCAAAAGAAGCGGCAATATATACTGCTTTGTACGTATCACTTTACAGGAGGGGGTAGTGAGGAAATTATCACTGTAACGGGAGAACTATAAAAGAAAGAATGTCAAACAACCTGGGCCGGCAGATTCTTTTTTATTTATTTTTTATGCTACTTCTGGCTGATCTTTTTTATCTGTGCTAGAAGCTGGCACCAAGGCACCCTTCTATCACATAAAAGTTCTCACCCCCTTCTCTCGTCTGGCTGGCGACAGTCTGTGCGTGCGTGCGTGTGTGAGATAAGATAGGGTGGTAGAGCGCAAGCGGAAGTAGTCAAGGTCAACCGGTACAGTCTCAACAGCAATAAAAACACTGCACGTGACCGCACGCAACTCACGAGATGTTAACTTGAAAAATTGCTCAAATCAGCATGAAACAGTGTCTGCAGCCAGCTGCTAGTTTCCTACGAGAAATTGTTTTTTTCCAGGGCTTCTTTGTTAGAATACGAGGCCAGGAGCAACGTAAATCTCAGTCTACCTTTCCTCCTTTTTTTTTGTTTAGTTGAAGTCACGGCCGTGGTTGAAGTGATAATGTGCGCTTTTAGGCCTCCCTCCATACTATCTTACCTTGGCTGCGTCGTCATAGATCAGTGACGTCTTGAACTAGGAGTAGCTTACTCCATCTCCGATATATATATTTCTCCGGCCAGTGACTTGTAACTACTGTGTTTATTCTGATGTGTGTGCATAAAACTATGCCCAGTGGTGTCTCACCTGACGTCTGTGATCCCTCTGCGCTCCGCTTCGATGTGTTCGGCCGGCTTCGGCCGCCCTCGGCTCCGCTCGTGTCCTCCCTACCCTTGCCCTCCCCCTCCTTCTCTCCCGCAGCCTTGTCGGCCATTCTCGGCGACGAGTGAGTTAGTCTGGTTCCGGCCTCTCCCGCGGGCAGTTGTGACAGTCCGCGACCTCTTAGGCACGTCCACTACGCACGTTTGGTAAGTTTTCAGATTTCTTAAGTACCCGGTCTTGTCTATTTGCTTCAGTTGTCACTTCAAGTTAGTTATGTCTTAGTCGCAAAGGTTTCCGGACGTGCTTTAAGGGCCGCGGGCTGGCTACAGTTGGGGACCGTTTAACCATTTTTTCAAGTGCTGGATGTGTTTGTTCTTCTGCATCCACAACACTGTAGTATTGTGTTACCGCATTTGGTCTCTGTAACTCTGTATTGTAATGGAGAAGGTAAAAGGGGCATTGTCGCCGAAGCGTGATTTGTGAACTGGTAGTGTTTAGGATCAACTTGTGTATAAAGAGTTCTTAATTATAAACTGATTGAAATTTACCTCTGACTCTTTTGAGTGTAATAACTGTAGTTCCTCGTCCCAGTGTCAAGCTGTAAGTGAGTTCTCAAGTGACTGTTAGGTAAAGGATCGCGCCCGGGCGCACAATTACGCCCGGCACGGAGTATCCACGGCCTGGTGTATGCCGTGGGCCGTGACTGAAGGGCTCAATTCTGCGCGACTGTGCTACCTGCTGTTGTGCAGGATGTGGACGTAACGCATTTACTTACTACCGAAGGGTACTCACTTTGACACCTGGGTACGAGACGTAGAGCGTGTATGTTGAGCGTCACACTTGGCTGCAGGACGGTAGGGTGTGTTGTTACAGGTCTCTTGTTTTGTGTCATTATGGGTGGAGTAGCGGATTTCATTTTGCGATACGGTTATCTTGAACTGCGAGCGTACCTTACGGAGTCGGGGGTTGAGTTCCAGCCCAGCGAGGATGTCACAGCGCTGAGAATTCGAGCGTTGGCTTATATAAACTCTCTGCGCAGTATTAATCAGACACATTTAGGTGGAGCAGATCAATCGTCTGTGCAGCCGTCAGATGGACCTATTACCGCAGTACAAACAGTGTTAATAGGGCGGTTGAATGCGGTTCCTGTGCTCAGCGTGGTGCAACCTGACGATGATGTACAATTTCTCCTCACCACAGATAATGTGTATTATGGTGCGCGTGATGTCGATCGCCCAGGATTTTTTATGACTTGTTTGTTGTCGCGACTTGCGGGACAGGCGAGTGATGTGTTTGCTCGGGCTGTTTCATTAGACGTCAGTTATGAGACCTTTAAAGGAATTCTAGTGGAAAGTGCCGGTTCAACAGTGGCTTGGTCAGCGGTGAAGAAGCTCTTAGTTGACAGGCATCAACGCTGTGACGAGCGGGTGGCTGCGTATGTCAGCGAGGTGCTAGCGTACGGTAGAGCTATGAACCTGCATCTAAAACGCGCCGAGGCGAAGTGGGTGCAGGGAATTATTGACCGCATGACATCGAAGGCAAGGGCACATCGGTTTGCAGCAGCCGTGCCTGTCACAAAGGAGCACTTGCGAGTATTGGCACTGGAGAACGATTGACAATTGGCGTTGGACGCAGTGTCAAGTAATATGACAGGATTGCAGGGGATGGCTGGCTCAGGTCCCATGTTGGAACCATCCAATGCCTTTACCTCCGGCTTTATGTCTGGCTTTCGGTCTGGTCGGGAGTGTCACGTTGCGGGTGTCAACTTGCGTGCAGGTGGAAACAAAGGTAAGGGAGAGGTCATACAGGGTCACGTTATGGGCTTGAATCAGGAAAGATCGGTTTCCTGTGGTGTCAACACGTCAGGGGAAGCTCCCCACGTAGGGCGTAAACGATGCAGTAATTGTGCGGGTGTTGGACACGTCAGTAGAGAGTGCTCTAGGACTATAGTGGATCGCGCGTCTAGTGTGTGTTTCCGTTGTGGGCAGGCTGGACACTATAGGGCTAGCTGTCTGGGAAACTAGACGTCGCCGTGCCTACACGTGCTCAGGGTTCGCGGCGAGTGTTGGTTGCAGCACGTACCGATTGTCTTGTTTCCGTGTCTTGTCATGGGTTCCGGCGAGCAGCGTTGGTCGACACGGGAGCGTCCCATTTCTTTGTGCGGGACGAGTTTTGGGACTTGTTGGTTAAGGGCGATTCACACCTACGGCATGTACTTCGGTCTGACGTAGTGCTTACTGTGTGCGTGGCCAATGGGTGTTTGGTTAAATGCACTAAATCTGTAATCCTTCATTTCAAAGTGGACTGGTTTTCCTGGTCGCATACTTTCTGGCTGGTAGGGGGCCTGGTGGCCGATTTGGTCCTGGGCGTTGATTTTTTGCACCGTTCCCGGGCGGTAGTGGATGTTTCCGCGGGCCGCTTGGTGTTTAAGTTTGCCACGGAAGTGGTGTGCCCACTATTTTCTTACGTGTCTCGAGTAGCGACTCCCTTCGGGAGGATAGCGGCGGCTGAGACCACCGAGCATTCTGAAGTAGAAACTGTGTTGGCAGAATTCGCGGACGTGATCACTCCTCGACTGGGTAGGTGTGATGTGTTACCTTACCGGTTCACAGTCGTTGATGACGTTCCGGTTAGGGTGCCCTTCTACACTTATGCCCCACCTAAATTGGGCATAATGAGGGAAGTGGTGGCCAAATTATTGGAGGCAGATGTTATTTCGCCTTCGACTTCAGACTATGCATCTCCCGCCTTCTTGGTTCGGAAGTCAAATGGTGGCCATAGGCTGGTCACAGATATGACGGCCGTTAACCTTAAAATCCACCTAGATCCCTTCCCAGCGCCTACCGTTGACGCTGTTTTGCAGCATTTGGGGAAGGCTGCAGTTTATTCCGTTATCGACCTGAATGCAAGCTTTCATCAGTGCTTGTTGCACCCGGACTGTCGTAAATACACCTCTTTCCGCACTCAGTGGGCTCAGTTTGAGTTCAACAGAATTCCTATGGGTGCTAAGTTCGGGACACAGGCTCTTTCCCGGGTGTTGGACGATCTCAAGTTTAAGTGTGTGATAAATTATATTGATGACATCATTGTGTATAGTGGGTCACTGGAACAGCATTGTGAGGATCTTCGGTCAGTACTGTCCCATTTGCGTGACGCCGGTCTCACGGTCAATCCCTCTAAGGTTACGTGGGCGTCACCCTCTGTGAAGTTCCTGGGATTCGTAGTGTCGGGTGGACGTCTAGTTATGGACCCAGATCGGGTCGTGCCTGTCGTGAATTTTCCCCGGCCCAGAAATGTGAAAGGGGTTGCGAGGTTTATGGGTCTTCTTGGTTACTATGCGCGATTCATTCCTCAATTATCTCAACTTGCCGCTCCGCTCAACCATCTTAAGCGGAAGGACGTTGCCTTTGAGTGGGGTCCTGACCAGGAACGAAGTTTTTCCTCGCTGAAATTTGCCCTGGCCACCGCCCCGTCTTTGTATCTGGCGGATTTTGACCTTCGGTTTGTGGTACACGTCGACGCTTCTAGCGTGGCGCTGGGTGCTACTTTGGGATAGTGGCGGGACGGGGAGGTGTGTCCTGTGAGCTTTGCCAGCCGCTCGTTGTCGGATTCTGAACGTCGGCTTAGTGCTTTTGAGAAAGAAGCGCTGGCTTGTGTTTGGGGAACAGCCAAATTTGATACTTTTGTGGCAGGGGTTGAATTCGATTTATGTACTGATAACCAGGCCGTGTCGTGGTTGCTAGCTCACTCGAATGATTTCGGGAAGTTCGGGCGAGGGGCGTTTCGTTTGTCGAGGTACAGATTTGTCATCAAGCATGTTCCCAGCTCCCAAAATGCGGCTGCCGACGCCCTGTCACGCATGTTCTGTCCCGACGACTTTGAGGAATGTGTTTCTTCTGTTCAGAGGGTGGAAGGAGTGTGTTCTGCCTTTACCACCTGTTCTTCCTTTTACCAACGTTTGAGCCGTGCACAGGATGAGGACCCCTTTTGCCAGGGTCTCATCAACGCTGTCTCTAGAGGTGATGATGTGCTGTTTTCCGTGGACGACGGTTTGTTGTATTACACTGGGCGTCGGAAACGCCGAAAACGTCTAGTGGTCCCTCTGGCTTGTAGGGCCGAACTGCTGGCCTACTTTCACGCTTCTCCCTTTGGGGGGCATTTGGGGCGCCAAGGGACCATGGATAAGGTGTGTGCCAGATTTTATTGGCCTTCGGTTTCTGCCGATGTTCGGGCCTTTGTGCGGGGTTGTGAGATTTGTCAGCGAGCGAAACCTCAGCAGAACTCCCGGGTAGGACTGTACAGTGTGGATGAAATCACCTTCTCCTGGGAAGTACTTCACTGTGACGTGTTTGGTCCCCTCGTTCGTTCGTTGAAGGGGAATAAGTACATCATGGTCGTCTTAGATGTGTTTTCGAATTTTGTTATACTGATTGCCATGCGTAGTGTGCGCAGCTCACAGATTCAGCGTCATTTGACCGATCGGGTCTGGGCAGTTTTTGGTCCTCCGGGGAGCCTGCTCACGGACAATGCCTCGTACTTTACCTCCGGGGCATTCAAGGACATGTGTTTTCGTATGTCCATCTTGCATTATACCTCCAGTCCGTATTTCCCTTGTGGGAACAGAGTGGAGCGTTTTAATCGCAACCTTAAGGTGACGCTGGTTGCCCTGTATCATTCTCAACAGAATGTGTGGGATGAAGATGTGGACCTAGTGAATATAGGTTTTAACTCCACCGTTCATGGAGCGACTAAATGTAGTGCTGCCCATGTTGTTCTGGGTCGAGACTTGTTGCATCCTTTGTTAAATATTTGGGGCATCCTTTCCCCGGCCTCTCCTTTATCTGATGTTGCGAGAGAATTGTTGGCCGCCAAAGTCTTGAGTAACTTGAGTGAGGCTCGCGGTCGCCTTCAAGCTAGGTACAATGCCGGTCGAGTTGCTGCTGATTTCCAGGTGGGCGATGCTGTGTTGTGCCTATCCTTTTTTCTCCCGTCTGGTCCCGACCAACGCGGTAGCAAGCTCATGTTGAAGTTTCAGGGACCCTATACCGTGAGTAGGTTGTTAGGTCCTAACACCGTTCTTCTTAATGATCCGATTACGGGTAAGGTGATTCGAAAAGCCCATGTCACGCATTTGAAACATGCTACCTCTTAACCACGGTGTGTTTAGGATTGTTTCAGGACATCAGTTTCGGGGATTGATGGCGGAGCGCCGGAGACCGATGAGATTTCGGAAGGTCATCTGTGAAGAGCGGGGGCAGGGCCCGCCCCCTTCCCTTCATGTTCCTTTTCCTATCGTCCTTCTTCGTCCTGTCATCAAGTTGTGGCACCTAGAGGTAGCGTGTGACGTAGCTTTGATTGAGGGCTTGTGGTTTGGGGTTAAGTTGGGTTTTGTGTGTATTATTTGTGTCAGTGTTAGTTATAGTAGTTCTGCGTCGTTTGTTTCCTCCAGCTGGTTGTGTTGTGTGTATGTCTCGTGCCGGTTGTGATGTTTACGTGTTTCTGTGTTAAGTTTACTCGGCTGAGTTATTATTAGAATTTTCATGAATTTTAGGATGTTTGAATGTTCTGTGTAGTTGGCTATGATTAAGAGTGTTATTGAGCTGTATTATGGGCAATCTTGCTCAAGGAAGGAATATCTATATTTAAGCTGAGTTGTTACGCTTATGTACTTTTATGTATTTATTTGGAGAATCTTAAGAGAGTCCTTGTTTGGGTGTGTATAGATATAAGTATTTGAGATGTTACTATATTGTACCTGATGTATGACGGGTTTTATAAATCTTGTTAATTGGAATTTCTTTATCTTAACGCTTTGCAGGCTTGTGGTACCTTAGAGGGAATGCTCTGAGATTGTCTTTCATGTTGTTTTTTCTCCCCTTTGCATGTCCTCCCGTCCGGGGATGTCGTCAGGGCTGTTCCGCCAACCTATCCCACTGTGGCACGAGCGTGGGAGCTCTCCTGACGTTCTCGGAGGGCAATGTGTGGAGTTTCCCAGGCCAAGACACCCTGAGGCCTACAATATGCTGGTCCGGGCCTTCTTCCACTCGGTGAAGACTGTCACATGTGGATACCCCCTTTACGCCTCCAGCGTCTGAGACTCCGCTGTGCTGTAGGAGTAAGGAGCGGGGAATTGAACTAGGAGTAGCTTACTCCATCTCCGATATATATATATATATTTCTCCGGCCAGTGACTTGAAACTACTGTATTTATTCTGATGCGTGTGCATAAAACTACGCCCAGTGGTGTATCGCCTGACGTCTGTGATCCCTCTGCGCTCCGCTTCGATGTGTTCGGCCGGCTTCGGCCGCCCTCGGCTCCGCTCGTGTCCTCCCTACCCTTGCCCTCCCCCTCCTTCTCTCCCGCAGCCTTGTCGGCCATTCTCGGCGACGAGTGAGTTAGTCTGGTTCCGGCCTTTCCCGCGGGCAGTTGTGACAGTCCGCGACCTCTTAGGCACGTCCACTACGCACGTTTGGTAAGTTTTCAGTTTTCTTAAGTACCCGGTCTTGTCTATTTGCTTCAGTTGTCACTTCAAGTTAGTTATGTCTTAGTCGCAAAGGTTTCCGGACGTGCTTTCGGGGCCGCGGGCTGGCTACAGTTGGGGACCGTTTAACCATTTTTTCAAGTGCTGGATGTGTTTGTTCTCCTGCATCCACAACACTGTAGTATTGTGTTACCGCATTTGGTCTCTGTAACTCTGTATTGTAATGGAGAAGGTAAAAGGGGCATTGTCACCGAAGCGTGATTTGTGAACTGGTAGTGTTTAGGATCAACTTGTGTATACAGAGTTCTTAATTATAAATTGATTGAAATTTACCTCTGACTCTTTTCAGTGTAATAACTGTAGTTCCTCGTCCCAGTGTCAAGCTGTAAGTGAGTTCTCAAGTGACTGTTAGGTAAAGGATCGCGCCCGGGCGCACGATTTCGCCCGACACGGAGTATCCACGGCCTGGTGTTTGCCGTGGGCCGTGACTGAAGGACTCAGTCTTTACACACACTTTACACTTAAAATAAATTTCGCAGCTACCATCAACATTAACGGGGACTCAATAAAAACCCATTCATTTTAACCATTTAACTTTTTCAAAAGCGAGGCCCTCTAGAATGTGCGACCCGGGGCAAAAGCCTCTTTCTGCCCCCCTTCCCTTTTTTATAATTTATTAAGCCATGTTTTATTTTTCCGATATCGCGTCGGCCTCTAGAGTAGTGGGTTAGGCGCCAGTTTACAGTGCGAGAGGCCCTGGGTTCGAATCCTTGCTCGGGCATGGATGTTGTGTTGTTCTTTCACCTCACTTCACCCTCATCGGCTTGTAAGACGTCGTTAAAGGGCCGTAAAACCCTCTCACCACCTTGCCTACATTGCAATGCAAACCAGTGGCTTTTAATTTTTTTTATTAATGTCCGGAACAAATTGTTTTGAAATGTAGAATTTGTCGCACACACCAGAACAAAATAAATTTCCCTTTAGGTGCCATTGTGACCTGTAGTTACCGTCCAATTGACCAGCATCATACTGTAGTGTTTATTTACGACGCACGTACGTGTGTGGCTCGCGCGGAGAAGAGGGAGGAAAGATAAAGAACGGAGGTCTGCCTGCTGAGTTGCATCTCTAATCGCGCGCCTCGCTAGCAACATTTAACCACACGGAACTTGCCACATATTTTACGTTGGGATTATTAAAGGCTACGTAGCGATGAGCAACTGCTTTTAAAGCTTAATACTGTTTTTAAATAAAACGTGATGGATTTAAATGAGGCAGCAGACACAATTTTCTAATGATTTTTGACCAAAAAATAATTTAATTAAAATTAATTTTGTTTTTTGAAATTCTGTCCGAGGTATCCGAAGTCCGGAACATCGAGGTCCGAGTTATCGAGGGTTCACTGTATTAAAATTTCTATATATCAATATAATATTTTTAAAATATTCATGTGAATATTATACTATCTTGTAAAATGAAAAAATATTGTTATAGTGTGAAGTGTAGCTTATGTTTTTATTGTCGTGCCATAAGACACAATTAGAAAATAGTATATTAAATCATTTTCCTCAATACAAATAACGAAAGCATTCTGTCAATTTATGTAAAACAAAGGAATAGGCCGCTAGGCATCAGTATGTACAAAACACAGAAGAACAAGTACTCCCGTTTTAGTACTTGACAGATACACACACAAATAGGACGACACATAATCGCAGGAGCGCGTAACGTGACGTTTCGCTGCTTAGAGCAGCTTCTTCGGGCGAAGAGACATGGCTGACTGCGGTGTAGTTGCTGATGCACCTAGCGGCCAATGGTTGAACTGATGTGAGGCGGGAGATTCAAAAGCGACAAGTAGAAGAGGATAATTAGGATATACGGGTACAGTGGTTGTGGGAAGCTGAATGACTGGGGATATTATCTTATACTGAGACTTGGTGGTTGTCTGGATTTAGTGATATACTGATGAGCTAGTTCCCATCGTCTGAGTTCAGAGCTATTGCTGTAGCAAGAGTCAAACTCCTTGTTATGATGGGTTGCATGGGCAGCAACTGGTTTATCCAGTGGGTTGGTGTCTTTACCTGCTATGGCTTGTCTGGTGTCTGCTCTGTGGCCATTCATTCTCTGTCTCAGAGTGTTGGTGGTGAGGTCAATATATTCAGCATCACAGTGTGAAAACTGTAGCTGGTAGATCAAGTTCTAACTGCCTTGGATGGCGTAAATGTGGTTGGTTTGCCTGCTTTTGAATGATGTAGAGGGATGGTGGATGGTACAGGTGCCACAACGTGAGCTATTGCAGGGATGAGAACCTTTTAGATTGGTAATAGTATTGGTAGCTGTAGAAGGTGGGAGCTTGGGACGTACTAGTCTGTTGCGGAGGTTAGGTGGTCGTCTGAAAACTAGCCTGGGTGGTTTTGAAAGAAGGTTTTGGGTTTGTGGTGAGGAGGACAAGATTTTGTAGCCTGAGTTGAGAATAGGTCGGAGTTTGCACAGGCCTTCATGATACGGTACCACCAGGGTTATTTCTATATTTTTAGCTTTGGTAGTGTTGCTGGTATTGGAGGTGGCTCGTTGGATTTGTTTTTGGACCAAGGGTTCAGGGTAACCTTTGTCTGTGAAAGCTTTGGCTATTCGTTGGCACTGTTTGTTAAGGTCATTGCGAGATGAACGTATGTGATTGGCTCTGGTGACAAGGCTGTAAGGTAGTGACTTTTTGGCATGGTATGGGTGACAACTGTTGAAATGAAGGTACTAGAATCTGTTTGTTGGTTTTGTGTGTACTGAGGTGTGAATGATTCCGTTATGTAGTGCCAACTCGACATCTAGGAAAACTGCATGTGTCTTGGAAAACGACCAGGTGAAGTTAAGTGGACTGTAGGAATTCAAGCTGTTTAGGAAGAGGGTTAGCTGATCTTCTGTTGAGGTCCATATCACGAACATGTCATCGATATATCTCATCCAGCAGTACGGTTGGTTGGGCTGGTGACTGAGGAAGTTGTCCTCTAGTCTGCCCATGAACAGGTTAGCATAGGAGGGGGCCATGCGGGTACCCATGGCAGTGCCCTCGATCTGGAGGTAGTGTTTGTCCATGAAACGGAAGCTGTTGTTGCTGAGTGTTAGTCTGGCTAGTTCCACCAGAAAGGCAGTAGATGGTTTGCTGTTTGAATGTCTTCGGTTAAGATAATGTTCTATGGCGGATAGACCAGATTCATGGGGATTGTTGGTGTACAGAGATGTGACGTCTATGGTGACCAGATAGGCATCTTGCTGTATGAAGTCTACCGTATTTTCGCGTGTACAGGCCGCACATTTTTCATTCAAATTGTAAATGAAAATTAAGTGTGCGGCCTATACATGAAACTTATTTAAATAATTTTTTTTCAACCAAAATACCATTTTTTGCTATAGTAAAGTAACATAAAAGGCTCCGAATCATAATAAAACAGCATTTAACACATGAAAAAACTATTTACAGTAATTTTTTTTATTATTGACCATCGAACTTGACGACTGGCCGACAGAACGCTCGGCAAAAATCCCCTTGCAATGTTGCAACATTTCACTGTTCCCGCCCGTATGCAAAGTAAACAAAGACAAATGCCATTGAAAATAAAAAATTTTATATCTATATCATAAATAAAAGATACACTTACCACAAACTATTTACATCAGCAACAATAAATCTAGTATGTACACACTTGAATTTAATTATAAAAAAAAAAAAATAGATTTTTCGTCATCAAAGACAGCAAAATTTTACGTGTTCACACCATCGTTTGAAACTTTTAAGGACTTTAATCACAGTCATCTTCGTCATCTTCATCGTCAACTTCAGCATCGTCGGTGTCGTCATTTTCGTCCTCCGTATCCCACAGAAGATTGTCCTCGGTACCATCCATTTCATTCAAAATGCCGGTAACCTTGAAACTTTTCGTTACCATTTCTGGAGAAATCTCTCGCCACGCCTCGTTGATCCATCGACAAATTTCTGCAGCCGACGCCCTTTTCATGCGACCAGATTTTGTTCTCTCCTGCGACGTCTGCACCCACTCGTACAGGCGACGGAGGTGAGTTTTAAATAGGCGATTGATAACATCATCGAGGGGTTGTAACATTCCCGTAAGTCCGCCCGGAATTATGGCAAGGTCACACTTATCTTTCTGGAGACGGTCTTTAACGTTGTCAGAGACATGGCAGCGGAAACTATCTAACACCAACAGAGATTTCTGTTTTAGGAGCGTCCCAGGTCGTTTACACCAGACACTGTTTATTCAATCTAGAACTAATCCTTCCGTCATCCAGCCATTTTCCTGGGCGCGAACGATTACACCAGGTGGAAAATTCTCCTTAGGAACTGTCTTTCGCTTTAACACAACGTAAGGAGGCAATTTTCGTCCGTCCGCTGTGATGCTCAACATTACTGTGCACCTCTGCTTCTCCGCTCCTGTTGTGCGAATGCTGACTGAACGGGAGCCTGCTGGGTCGATTGTAGTAGATTCCGGCATATCAAAATAAACAGGAGTTTGATCGCCGTTCCCAATCTGATCAAGCATGTAGTTATTCTGTTTCCGTTTCTGCACAATGAATTTTTTGAAATTCGCCAACTTTTCTTCGTAAGCTTCAGGCAGTCTCTGAGCGACAGTAGTCCGCCGCCTAATGCCCAAGTCCCTTCTCTTCATAAAACGCAGTAACCACCCGTAACTTGCTTTAAATTCAGTTGTAGGAATATTCTTGCCCGTGGCGATTTTTCTTGCTTCAAACAAGAGCATTTCTGTTGTTACACAAAACCCATTTTTCCTTGTAGCTAACACGTGCTGATACAGCTCCTCTTCTACTTCCGGGTATTTGCATTTTTTCCCACACAGTGCAGCTTTGTTTTTCGGCAATGATTCTAGCGTATTTTTTTCCTTGCACCAACGCCAAACATTCTTCTCGTCGACACTGAATTTTCGGCCCGCCGCCCTTTTCCTGTGTTCAAACGCATAGTTTACTACTTGAAGTTTAAACTTCGCATGGTACATTGTACATTCCATTCCCATTTTCACACAGGAACTTTTTTCCGACGGAGCAAGACTGTAGGCAGCACATGTACGTGATGAACTGAAGCTAGCTGGATCGATATGGCGCAGATACGGCGAGTCCAGCTAACAAGGTCACGCGCCTAGGTCGTGCAGCACAAACATCTGTAACTGCAGCGTTGCCAAGAGTACACGTCGCCTACAATCGCTTCATGGAAGCGCGCAGTTGCCATGTGTTACCTCACTGAATGCCACGGCGCATAAAATACCTCGTGCGGCCTATACATGAGATTTTTATTTTTCCAATTTTTGATTATAAAAACCATGGTGCGGCCTATACACGCACGCGGCCTATACATGCAAAAGTACTGTAATTGTCTGAGGCGTTCTAGAAAGTGGTTGGTGTCTTTAACATAGGAAGGTAGCTGTTGGACCCAAGGTTGTATGTGTGTGTGTACCAGGGCAGAGATCCTCTCTGCGGGACTGTCGATACTGGACACAATTGGGCGTCCAGGTGGTGATCGTGTTAATTTGTGGATTTTGGGTACGAGGTAGAGGACTGGTGTGGTGGGGTCTGTTGGGGTGAGCAGTTTGATTGATTTATCTGACAAACCCTGGAGAGGGCCTTGGGATGTTAGGAACTGGTTTATGGATTGGTTGAACTTGGCTGTAGGGTCTTTTTGTAGAGGTTTGTAGGTGGATGTGTCATTCAGTTGATTCTCGGCTTCTTGGATGTAGTCTGATACCTTGTCAGCTGGTAGGATTAGGATGTTGCTGTTGGTCTGGAGATCTCTGATTGCTCTTCTTTCTTGGTAGGTTATGTTATCTGTGTATTGGAGGGAGCTGGCGAAGTTCGGGTCAGAAGTATTGACTAGAATGAAAGAGATAAACAGCTCTAGTGGGTGTGAGGGAGGAAGGGGTGGAGGATCACAGGTGGAAGGGGGGGGGGGGTGCAAACTTCTTCAGGGCTGGGTCTACAGGGTTGTTGTATTGGAATGGATGTGGGAAGATTATCAAAGAAATGCTTTAGTCTAAGGTTACGTACGTAGCTTAAGACATCCTTTACTGTGGCAAAATGGTCAAATTTCTTTGATGGTGCAAATGTAAGGCCTTTTTGTAGGATACTTTAACCCTTTAACAGTTTCACCCAAGCTAATTCGGGCGCACCCCATGTGTCAACTTTGTGCACGCCCGAGTTAACTCGGGGAACTGTTAGAAGGCAGGAAAAAATTTATATGTTCCCGACAGACCTTTTTTTCTCTCTAGAAGTAAAAAAAAAATTCTATATACACACATTATATTTTCTGATTGAGTAAGCCGTGATTCGTGAATTACTGTTATTGCTTTGTTTGTCCGCTTGTGTTCATTAGTTCGCCTGCGTAATAGGCACTACTACATCACACATGTACATAGAGTTGCCTACGCTCACACGTGTTTCTTTGACTTTCACTAGAATGTACTGTACAAGGCTTTTTGTGACAGCTTGTACATGTTCGCGCCTTAATTTTCGGCAGTTTACCCCGTATGCCTACAGTTGATTTATTGCATGCAACAGTGTTATTTTACCGTCTGTAAGAAATGAATTATTTACTGTGATTTCGAGCAAAAATGGATTCAGAAAGTGATGTTTTCGAGAGCAGCTCAGAAAGTGGTGAAAATGTATCGGACAGCAGCTCTACCAGTTCAGAAGAAGATGACCCTATTGAATCAGCTCGACAGTGGTGTGAGGTAAGTGTTGACTCGCCTCCTCCACCTCCACCAAGATTTGATTTTACTGGTACAAATTCTTTGAATTTTGACAAGAACATTGAACGAAATGCTTTAGATTTTTTCTGCATGTTTGTCGATGAAAAACTTGTGGAACTCATTGCCAACGAAACAAACAAATACGCCCTGCAAAGCCAATTCCAGAATTGGAAAGATACATCACCACAAGAACTGTACCTTTACTTTGCTGGACTTATTTTGCAAAGTATTGTAGTAAAACCTGACACTGAAATGTATTGGTCATCAAATGCACTTTTGAATACAGCAATTTTTTTTTTAAATAATGACCTACAAACGATTTTGTCACCTGAAAAGATACATACATTTTGCAGAAAATTAAATCTTTTGACCCACTCACATATCCATGTCCAAAACTCAGAAAGATATGGCCTATTGTTGTAGATTTGAATGAGAAATTCAAAACAATGTATATCCCTGAGCGTGATATTGTTATTGACGAAAGCCTTCTCCTATACAAAGGCAGGCTACAGTGGGTACACACAGTACATACCCTCTAAAAGGTCACGGTTTGGCCTAAAGTTGTTCTTGTTGTGTGAAGCAAGCAGTGGTTATGTATGGTGTTTGATAATTTACACAGGCAAAGGGACACAACTAGACAATGAATTTAGCCCACTTCCAAAATCATCTCAAGTGGTCATGATACTCATAAAGCCTTTGCTAAACAAAGGCTATTGTCTAACGACGGACAATTTTTACACCTCACCAGAGTTAGCTGACATCCTACTAACTAAGAAAACAAATAGTTATGGCACGGTGCGTCTTTCAAGGAGAGGTATACCCGAGCCACTAAGGAAAAAATTCAAGTTGAAGAAGAATGAAATGAAAGCATACCAGAGGGGCAAAGTAACTGTTACTGTATGGAAGGACAAGAAAAATGTAGCCATTCTGTCAACTGTCCATGGTGCACATTTTACAACATGTGAGAAGCTTGGAAGGGGGTCAGTTGTGAAGCCAACTGTGGTTGTATCCCACAATAAAACAATGGGCGGAGTTGACCATGTAGATCAACAACTAGCTAACTACTCTCTTCCCAGAAAACGTGAAAAATTTTATTATAAACAATTGTTCCAGCATTTACTTGACCTTTCCATTTTGAATGCATTTGTACTTTACACAAAATGCGATGGAAGTATGAGTCACTTGAAATTCAGATTAGAATTAGCTCAAAACATCCTTGACACACACCACAACAATGAAGTGTCACCTAAACGTTCAGGCCGGGAAGGACCATCACCTGCTCCTCTTCGATTGGGCGGAAGACATTTCCCAGAGGTCATTCCTCCTACAGCCAAGAAGGAGAAACCAACGAGGCAGTGTGGTATGTGTGCACGTGTGAGGGATGCTAAAGGCAAAAAAATTCACCGACAAACACGATATCATTACCCAGACTGTGAAGTACCATTGTGTGTTACACCATGCTTCAGGGTGTATCACACTCCATCAAACATATAGGCTAAACTGGCACAATAACTGTTGTGGATAGTTTTTGAACACGTTTTATATGATCCTGACGAAGTGTTTTTCTTGTCATTGCCTATTTATGAAACAAAATGTTCCTAAATATCTGATTTCCAAAATAATATGTAGAGTGTATATGCATTTTCTGTTATTATTCTTTTACATAATTGTTGTTTCACTAAAATTATGAATGTGTGTAATTTTTTGATTTTATTTTATTGTTCTTTTGCATATTATACTTTATCGTTGTCTCTAATGCAGCTTTTCCAGGATGTGGTGTATTGATATTTACATGGAAGTAATTTCACAAGTATAAAACACAAAGGCGTAGGAGTATTTTCTGTTTTATTCCCCAGTTTCCCAATGTATGTGTTTGCTTCATGAAATTAATTTAAAAAAATATATATAGCCTTCCGACTATACGTGCTAATGAAGGGGACGATGTAGCAGCTATAATAACTGAAAATTGGACATGTGTGCCCGACAGCATTACCACGTTGCAATTTTCGCACAATTATTAAAATTGATAATTTTGAAAGGTTTTTTATTTAATTTTTAAATTTGTATTTATTTTATTTTTACAAAATTGTCACGTGTAAATGCTGTATTAGTGAGACAAACATATAACTTTTAAAAATCAATAGCTTACAAAATATTGCTTTAAAAAACATTTTATTTTAATATACATATATAATGTAGTTTGAACAACTACTCCAACCCATAAAACAATTAGACAGTTTTTGGAACATTTTTCATATAATAATCAGACTGTTAACGGGTTAAACAGCCTATTAAGTAGATTACCCTGACAAGTTAAACCTTCAATCAATGAACTTGGAATTAATTAAAAGAGCAAAGAAGAAAAATCCATCATGACAATAGATTTTCTCCTTAATGTTGTCCAACATAAAATATGTTTTCTCAAGAAACTATTGTAGAATTGTTAACATTTTAATAAAAATGAATGTTGGCAGTGTCCGAATCCATTATTTAGGTACCTAATAGATAACGTGTATAGTATAAGGTACCTAAATATTTGGGGATTTAGGGTTGAAATTTACTGATGTGGAGGAGAACACTAAATTCCCATATAGTTCCGTAAATTCATCTGCTGTTGTTTACTAATGTTTTACTTTACCGTTTTCGGATGATAAACAAACACACATATCTATTTGAAATGGTAATAATGCAAACTGAGGTCCCATAGTGTTATTTTGTGCGAAAGTAATACATTATTTTATTTAAAAATAATATTCATTTTATAAACAATAAGCTTACAACTAAATAATTTTAATGTGCAATTCGTATTGCAGAGTGTGGAAACAGAGTTCAATAATTTGCTTAAAATAAATGAAGTGCTGTTTTCTTCAATCAAGAAGTTAAAAATAAAACCCACATCGAAATAACAACAAGTCTATGTAGTTTCCAACTTTGCTGCACGCAAAGCCATTTTGTAACGTTTGAACCTATCCATCCTAAATTTCCTAAACCCTAAAAACATGAGAAGCTGTTTTGGACACGGCTGGTGTTTCGACTGACAATTGATTTTTCCTTATATATATAAGTTAGTTACATATTTTTTTTATCAGTTACAGTGTTATAGTTACTTTTTCTGATTAAACATCATCAAAACAAGTGACACAGGTAAGGCTTATGGGGGATTGATCCGTACGCATTTAAATTTTGTTTGAGTGGATTTATCAACATTTTCCAAATGACAGGACATAGATAAAAAAGATACTAAATTTTCTGAAATATCTGCAACATTAATACCTTTAATATTTTTTAACGGGATAGAGCTGACATAAAAAAAATGCTTCATTTTTAAAGTGAATACAGTTTCCATAAAAGTAACAGAAAGCACAACTTATATACTCCAAAAAGTAAAATAAACTATACACTAACTTACGCCATGTCAAAATGAAAAACTTCGGCTCTGGACCCTGATTTCTGAGAAAAGCCATACCGTATTTACTCGTGTATAGCACGCACTTTTATTCCAATACAACTGATAAAAATTCAGGGGTGTGTACTATATACGGAAAATAAAAAAAAAATACATGAAAGAAAGGTCAGTGGTCCATTTAGTGGTGGCGAGGGGAAGGGGGGTGGGTGAGAAGGCAAAGTTAAAGCCGTAAATTGACGGGTGTCAAGAGTAG
>PNEQ01051085.1:5992-31261 GCA_003012365.1 Medauroidea extradentata
AAAAAAAAAAAAAAAAAAAAAAAAAAAAAAAAAAAAAGAGAGAGACACGAATTAATTTTAAAACAGATGAACACAACAAAGAGAAAACAGACGAAGAGTAAAATACTTCTTTCGACAACAGCCGATGCGACACCTCACTTTTGTGATTAGTGGGTAAAATCAGAAAACGCTGAGAATTAATAACATTCGATCACTGACCACGAAGCAGAACTGCTGGTGGGTGCGTACAAAGTTGAAACAATGTTGTACGCTAAAATCATGGATACCTAGCAACGAGCGAATAACACGCCATGTTCGCGGTGCTTCAGCCAATCAGTATGGGATCATTTTATGAATTCAAATGCTACAGTCATAATCTATTATGATAATAACTGTACGTGTACAATCATTGCTTTTTGCAAGTTAAAAGTTATGAAGGGGATAAACTTGCGAGTTCGCTGACTTTTATGGTAGACTTCTCAGACATATGTTTATACAAGCAAACATTGGACGCTCGTTATTTGTTTGATATGACAGTGTTACGAACCACCGAGTTTTACAAAAAATACTTTTGCGCCACTTTGTTTCAGTGCTTTACCTGCACACCCGCAGCCCTGCTTCGTGGTCAATGACTTGATGTTTTTTAACTCTCAGCGTCTTAGGATTCTATCCGCTGTTCACAAACATGTGGTATTCCAGTAACCTTGTTCTGATTGGCACAGTCACAAAAGTGACGCCTCTACACAATAACTAGGGACCCCTATTTTTCGCGAAAAGAATTTTGCCCCAGTTTGTTTCAGTGACTTTCTGGCACATCTGCAATTCTGCTTCATGGTTATTGACAGCGTGTCTACGTGAAGAGCCGTATGTTGACTGAACCAATTACAGTAACGTTCCTGCAACACCACACGTCTGTGATTTGCCAGCAAAATCCCACGGCTCGAGAGAGTTAAAATATCCAATCACTGACCACGAAGCTGACTGGCAGATGTGCACGTAAGACTCCGAAACAAAGTGGGGCAAAATTCTTTTCGCGAAAATCTGGTGTTCCTAACAATGACATGCTGAAAATACCAACTAGGCAGAGCTACAGGTGTGCACATAAGGCGTTGAAACAAAGTGGTGAAGAAATCTTTTTGCGAAAATCAGGAAACCATTGTGGTGCTCCATGAATGAACCTTCTGTTTGTTTATTAGATATCCAGCAGAAGGTGTCAAGTTAGTCGTAAGCTAACTGTCGAGGTAACACAAACACACATGTGCTTGAATAATAACTTTTGTTCAAAAGAATTTGTGAATTATAAAAATCTCTGTGAACTGGTTGCACAGTGATGCCAGTATCAACCAATCATAATCTCAAAATGTAAAATATCCGCGGGACAATTAGATATCTGAGATAATTGATGCACCCTGCACTTACGACTCACTGCCTACAGTGACATAAATACGTTTACTTCAGGGGCGACATTGCAATAATTTTGGACGTACGGCTGAACTGGTTACTATAAGTTTGTTTTACACAAAACAACCATCTGATATATTTCACTTAACGCTCTTTCTTGCGTTTTTGTTAAAAGACCTACAAGATCATGGCCGTCTTTACTAGGAAGCAGAAGGTCGGTTACATTGAGAAATAAAAATAAAACTTGTTAGCAAATATATAAAAACCTGCCTAAAATAAGTTAAATGCAGTTGATATATTTCGCCAACTGAATGTGAACTGTTGTTCCTACAAAAGTATTAACGCATTATAACCCTAGTTGAAGTTCTTCGTACAGAAAACATAACAAATGTAACATTCACTAAACAAAATTTGGCCCTAGTAGCTCTCTCTCTCTCTACACACATATATACGCACATATGTATGCTATAATACGTGTGTGTGGTATTTATTTATTCGCTTGGGCATTTTATAACCATGGTACGGGCGCCCAGCATAGAAAAATTAGTAATTATATTGCTGTACCGAACACTGTACAACTCTTATACATTACATAAATTGTAATTTCCTACAAACAGAATATTTTTCGGTTGTATAGTATTTGTACAAGCGCACGTGAAAGTACCGATGTTAATATTTTCGCTGTATTTGGGAGCCTTTGCCTATCACTACTTGGCCACAGAATATTTAGGAATACAGAAGTGAAATAGCTAGTAGGACAGCAAACTCAGTCACACATGACAACAAAATGGTTTCGCTATCCAAAAACATGACGGAAACACCTACCGCCAATCAGCGTAAGGCGGCTGCCCTGCAAGCATGCAGCTAGGCCAATAGGAAACCTGCAGTAACATGCTATAAACACACACGGAGCTAGTATAAATAGACTCCGGCAGCCAATAAGCGGCGAAGTTCGCCCGTATCAAATGAGCCGCTACGTCATTTCACGTCTGTATTACTATAGTCCGTGGCTTGGCTGACAAACCCTGTGTAGCGTGTCTAGGTGCAACTTTAGTGGCGAGAACACGTCTACACAGACTAGGGCAGCCAATGAGCAACCGGCTACAGGCCCCCGATTCAGTGTTGCCACATTCCAGACTTCGGCTGCCTTTCCTAAGCAGTCATCGAACATGCGTGTTAGAGCAGTTCGAAGGAAACGTTTAAGTTTTAGTGGATCTGGCACGTGAGATGTGCTGTACCGTGGAACGGAAAGTGTATTTTCATGTAAAACTATTAAACATGTTTCTAATGCATTTATGTACAAAAATAAGACAAACTTTAAAATGTGACCATATTGTTTTAAAAATGCTGTCCGATAATTAAAAACATGATTTTGAAGTTTCAAAAGTGCTAAAAATTACTCTTTTTTACGTTGCTGTAACTGAGAAATATTAACCGTAGTCGTTAAACGATATCATAGAAACCTGCATCGGACTTCACCAAAACTTTCCACAAATAAAATAACAGGGTCATCGCTTGAAGTCCAGTTGAAAAATACTGCACGCTAGTTAAGTACTCCGTGCCTAGAGGCGATGAGGTGTTTGATGGACATGCTATAGTCGACTTATTACCTTCCCCTTTTCCGTGCTTCAAACGTAAGAAAATAATGTAAGGTCAAATAAATCTTAACATTAGGAATAGGGAAACTTCGAGAGGTAGCAACCTGCATGCTAGACTCAACCCTGAGTCAGAGACTAAATAGTAGTACAGACGTGAAAATCATGGCGGCTCGTTTGATACGGGTGAACTTCGCCGCTTATTGGCTGCCTGAGGTTGTTGACACCAGCCCCGTGTCTGTTTGGCTCCTGCATGTTACGGCAGGTTTCTCATTGGCCTGGCTGCCGGATAGAAACGCAGCCACTTTAAGCTGGATGGCGGTAGGCGTCTCCGCAATGTTGCTGACCAGGGAAGCCATTTTGCTGGCGTGTGTGACTGAGTTCGCTGTCCTACCGGCTATTCCACTTCTGTATTCCTAAATATTCTGTGACTGAGTGCTGCCACATACTGTAAAAATCTTACTGAACGGTAATGGAAGATACTAATCAGGGGCGTCATTTGTGGCCACAAGGTGGGGGCAAATGCCCCCTCTGGAATTAGAATTTTATGTGTATAAATATATGTTTATAAATTAAAATAATGCTAACTTAAGCACACAAAACTGAAGTTTTCTTATTAAAGTAACTAATTTATACATGCTTAATTAATAAAAAAGATGCAACAAGGTCACTGTTGCCAGAAAACAAAATCTTGCCTCCGCCCCTAGAAAAACCTGAAATTACGCCCCTGTTACTAACCCATGCACAGTGTGGGACTCTGTTCTACTTCAGCTTGCCAACATAACAAGCGTTGTGTATTGTTACCGTAAGTGTGGTAACACCAGTATACATAAGACTGTTTACTAAAAATATACAGGAACACTACCATTGATGTACAGGGAAACAATGTTACCATACTGAACATACTTCATTAACACTGCAATACAGAGTGTTACAAAAAGGTACGATCAAACTTTCAGGAAACATTCCACACACACAAAGAAATAAAATATGTGATATGGACATATGTCCGGAAACGCTTAGTTACCATTCCTTACATCTTGTTAAGTGTCATCGTAAAAAAACATTTCGTACAGACACTGTTCCAATTACCCAATGGATAGGGCCCGGTAGTTTTCGCGAAACTGGGTGTTACGGCATCCAATCACTGACCACAAAGCAGAGATGCAGGTGCGCACGTAAGGCACTAAAACAAAGTGCTGCAAAATTTTTTTCGCGAAAACTACCAGGCCCTACCAACGGAATGTTTCGTTAGAATAAACGTTACTTCCTAGGATCACCGCCAGGTGGGCAACGTGACGGAAGGTAATCGTAACTGCATGCGATGTATACATATGTGTCCATATCACTTTTTTTTTTGTGTGTGGAATGTTTTCTGAAAGTTTGGTCGTGTCATTTTGTAACATTCTGTATATCGGTATGGTAAGATCACAAATAATTTTTTTATGTGCAGTGAGTATTAATATCCACTCCGATGCACGTAGCAAGGGAATTCTTCACTAAATAGCAGCAGATTTGCTACTAACCCGGAGATCTCATGGCGCGTCTGATAGAGCATGATTCACTTTCAAAACTAACTGAAATACACACACATTTGAAATCTATATTTTCGTGAAATTTACTATTGAAAATTCCTGATCCCTAAATATCAGTTGAAGCTATGCATGTCGTTGAAGTCACCTTATGGTTTAGTCGATGTAGTTGATGTGATCTGTGAACGATTCCTGCAATAGGTAAGTATGATAAATATAAATGATGGTATATCGCAAGCATTTTTTGTGCCGAGATACACTTCAAAACACTGTGATTTCTTGTCACATGTATGATTGGGTGATATACGTATGACAAAACGTAGCCTTCTGCAGACCAATAATAGGCACCAAATATGACAATAGCGGGATTCTCAATGGCTCAGTTAAATAGGGCAACAATTCTACGCACAAGCGAAAGCCAATCTTCTTTCCAAAAGCCGAACGTACATTGAAACCCAGCAAACAGTCAAGTTTTCCTGCGATAAACCATCATCTCTAGCTATAAACTAAACAGTATTTTGGACATACGCCATTGAAATCCAATGTTGCGTGTTGCGGAAATTTCTCTCTTTTGCATTTCGTGATGTCATCGGGATCCTCGTCAATTTTTGTCGCCATTTTTAATGTAACCTATTTTGATGCTTATTTTATTGCTATTTTTTTGTGTCTTTCTTCATACAATGTCTATGTTCCGTTTTTGAATTAATTAACGTTGTTATTGTTTTGTTTTTATTTTTGTGTCCGACTATATTCGTGGCCAGAATTATGTGTATGTTACTTGCTTATTGACAACATAATTCAGTAACTTGGGGTCCAGTGGCGTGTGGTTAACGTGGAGCAGAGTTTCTAATCAACTGCACCTATTTACATCCTCGTGTATGTTTCAGCCTCTCAGACATATCACTGTGTAGGAGAGGACACACCACGTGTGTAATTGGTGTCTGGCAGCTAACTGAGTGGGCACATTACGTTCTGTTAGACCCAGTTGTACGGTTGTTACTGGTTCCTACTGCGTGCACCAAGATTGTACAGTACTGAGCAAACACCAGCTACCTTGTAACTGCTCACCGCACACCACTGTTGGGGTGGCTTCGTATCGGGCAGGGAAACTTGTACCACCAAGCTGGTTTGATTTCAAATAAAGGATCGAATATTTCATGCATACTATACTGTTCATAGTGAACAACTCTGTTAATCATGAGGGGCCGCAGTGGACGAAAGGTCAGACCATTTGCCTCCCACCAAGACGATCGGGGTTCGATTCCCAGCGGGCTAGGTCCCCAGATTTTCGCATGTGGGAATCGTGTCGGACGATGCCACTGGTCGGAGGGTTTTCTCGGGGATCTCCCGTTTCCCCCGCCCTTCATTCCGGCGCTGCTCCATACTAACATCATGTCACCTTCTCCCCCCACTGACCAACTTATCTCCCTCACTGTTAACCATGAAGTTTGCTTCGTGGTTAAAGTCCACTAAGTCATTTTATAAAATAAAATTAATGGTACAATTTTGCCCCGATATTATTCAAAGTCACCTCGCAAATGGCAGTACTGACTTCCTTTGTTTTTTGCTTTCTTATGGGGTTTCTTACTCTAACACGGAACCATTTGCTCGCAACAGCGTATGTCCGAAAAAAAGGTCAGTTTGGATGTAGTTGATGCCCCAACGATACGAGCATTTCAAGTTAATGTAGCGGCTTTGGCAAACACCACCCCTCTTCTCTCGTCCTACTTTGGCAGTTCGCCACCGGGGCTTCAGAGTGGCTGGAAGTATGACTTGTAGCTTTATGCAACAAGCTCTCGTCAAGTAAATATCCTTCCCCCTCAACACACTTTACTTCAAGCCCTCCTAGCATCGGGGGAATATGAACACTTTGAATCCTGTGCCCTAGTATTACTCGGGCTATGCGCCAATGGAAATTCCTCCGCCCCTGGGGCAACAACTTGCAAACATAGTTCCATGTTACCACTGCTATTGAAAATTATCTTGAAATGTTTTGTTTGACATACGCAATTACTAGAACCCATATTTTGTAGTGTAAATATTTTTGCACAATTTGGTTTCAATTCTTTATGTAAACGTCTGCTGCTCTGCTTTTCCAACAGTAATTTGATTAATATTTCTGCGGTGTCTCTAGAAATTTTTAGCCAATGTTGCTGATTCGCAGAAAACCCACAGTTACATAAAAGGAGCACGAGAAAATGAGCAACAAAAAACCCGAAGAAAACTATTAAAATAAACTTTACATAAAATTAGTTAAATAAAAACGGTTTTTATTAAATAGTTTTTATATAAATATATTTTAATTGAATTTTACTTATTAATTATCTATAGGGTTAGGATGTAATGCGAAATCGAATAACTGTCGGAAGACTCGGAAAAAAACCAACAAGGCAGCCAGAAACTATGTGGCGGCCGGAAACAAGGCGGAGGTAGTATATTTTAGATTTTTTCGGATGTTTTTTTTTTAATTTTTCAGAATTTTTAAATTTTCGGATTTAATTTTATAATTAATTTTTTTTGGAAAATTTTGTTGAGTTTTATAATTTTTAAATTTTTTTGAATTTTCGGAATATTTGAAATATTTGGAATTTTTCGAGTTTGAAAACTTGTCCTTTGATGACCTTGATGCAATAGTCAAGGTCAAAGTTAAATGTCAAGGACATCCAACATGGCGGCCAGGGCGTGACGTCACAGAATGGAGGATGGGGCCTCACTCGGGCATGGTGCTTCACTCCAAATACTGCACCACAACCAGCTAAAACATACTACAACCAGAATCGGCTGTAGTCGACAAACATATAAGTAATTCCGAAAAGGAATATAGTCGGCATGCAATGGAATCCGAAAAACGGAACAGGCAAGTCAAAACTGACATGGACTAATCAAGGTGCCTGCAAATTGTGATAATGATGTACAACGACGAGGACAACACAAATGAACACAGCGACTGGAATGGTTGTAGACAAGAAAACACAATGAAACAGTGCACAGACGATAATAGTAGGCACCCTTGGACAACAACCGATGTGATGTTTCAGGGACTGGTATTTGTTCCCGACTTCAGGCACACGAAAAATCTGGGGAACTTCAGCAGACGGTCTGTCACTTCAGTTTGTCATTCACTCCGACTGCAAAAAAACATTATCTTATCCAAACGCTGCAATTATATAAGTAATCTCTTTCGTAAATTAAAAAAAAAAAAATTATACGGATGTAATGGATACAATTCCTTCTAAGATATGCGACATATGTTGTGGCTTTTTGATTGGCACACAGTCAACTCGGCAACTCATTAGCCGGAAGTCGACCAATTACGGACGTTACACACTACAGTGGGCGTGTCTTGTGCGGTATAGGCCAATAGGAGAGGGAAGTGTGGGAATACCAAGGCCAGTGGTGCTGGCATCCTTGCATCTTAGGATATAGACGACTCAATTTTATCTGATCTTGACCCTAAAACTATGTGTGTGAGCCTTGACGTGTTAATAACATCGGTGGTTCTTTGAGTCAATGTACCAGGATGTTACGCACAATTTTATTCACCGAATTGGTTTGGGGATTCAATAATTTTTATAGAGATTAAATTTTTGTAGTTGACAAATATTATTTTTAGTGGTAGTTCTCCAAAATACTTTTTACACTACTAACACATTTTAAACACGTAATAGTTTCTAGTTGGGGAATTTTAAAGCATAGCAGTATTTCTGTACAAACAAAAAATTCTGTCAAAAATCTATTTTGTAAAAAAGTCTTGTCGCGATAAACGAATGTACCTACTTATTGGTAGCTGTTTACACGAATAACCCTCATCGCATAAAGGCTTGTGCCCATTGAACTCACAGACTATACACGGGTATACATAGGATATTGAAGTCTAGTTTGCCGCTAAATAACAAGGTAGAATTAAAACAACTGTAAATTCGGGTCACTTGTGCAATTTGTGGAGGCGCCGGTTTTTCTCGAAAAGAATTTTGCCCCAGTTTGTTTCAGTGCCTTGCGTGCATATATGTAGTTCTGCCTCATGGTTATTGGCAGTGTGTCTGTGTGAAGAGCCGTATCACATTACAATACAATTACAATAACGTTCTTGCATAATCTGTGATTTGTAGGTAGGATCCCAAGGCACGTGACAGTTAAAATATCCAATCAATGACCACGAGGCAGAACTGTAGATGTGCACGTAAGACACCGAAACAAAGTGAGGCAAAATTCTTTTCGCGGAAAGCAGGGGTCCTTAAAAGTTGGCCCTAGATTGTTTCGAGACTTCCTGGCAGGAGTTAACTCAACAATAAAGAAGCAGCTAAATGCAGGCCCAATCACGTGGTATCTTAGTGATAGCGAGCAACCAATGAGCGTATGTTGTCAGCTTGAGTACACAAGATAATTTTGGACGCTAGCCTGAAGGCTAAAGTATATCCACGAATATTTCCAGTCTCTACATATGGTTACCATCACATCTAACATATGTGTACACCTACCCAACACTACCGCCTTACTATAGGAAAATTTCTCAACTTTACAATATTCTGTATTCTAAAAGCCGATATGAACATACTCTACTTAATGTCTTAATATTTTCAAGGAACTGTGTTACTGTCACTAGCTTATGAAATTGCTAATATATGGTGGCTGACTACACAGATCATCGAGCGGTGCGCACAGCTTCAACCGTTACAAGAACATTCGAATACTGTTCAACGCGCATGAGTGATGTCTGCTCAGGAATAGCATTCAAATCACTTTTCTACGTGATAAAACCTATTTTGTAGCGGCCGAATATGGCTAAAATGGGCGTTTTTGCTGTACTTTCGGCATGAAGCTGTAATAGGTCGTTCGAGATAAAGTGAGCACTAAAAATTTAATCTTTGAAAAATATCACTAGCCATTACTACATACAATTCAACATTTTATATAATTGCCGTGCTGTTTGTATGATTGGCAGCGAAATTACGCAATGTAGTTCCGTGTGGTTTCCTATTTAAATACAACAATTATTAAACAAAATCAACCAACATCAACATAATTGTATTTTATATAATTTATAAACTTTCTTTTTTCAAACTATGTAGGTACATACCAACTGCACAATTTATCTTACACGAGCAAACATCAAGTGATGTGCCTGGAGATACTAGATATTTCCCGTCGTTAGCCGTTACGCGCGGAAAAATACGAATTTGCTGAAAATAGAACTTAAGTGTGGATTTTTTTAGTGCTCACTTTATCCCGAACCGCCCAAAAAATACATATCCATGTACAGTACACCTTCAACTTTGATGCTTTTTTATTTGCACTCAAGCCAGATAGTAGAAGTGATGGAGAATCGCGATGACTTTTTCTTGCAGCGTATTCTTCAAATTAGTGTAGCTTTCTGCCCTTTGTATGATTGGACAATCACAGACGTTCTGCTGTAGCGCACCAGAATTTGCATTGGCTCACTTTAGAATGGACTCGCCTGTAACGAAATAAAAACGTCGGAAATTGAAACATTACATTGGAGACTAGCAAAGAGTCAACATTTCAGCGATAAATCATCACCCATATCAAATAGGCAACTCATTAGCTTTGAGTCTACCAATAGTGAACGTTGTAAAATACAATAGACTATATAGTATTAAGTGGTGTGAACCAATAGGACAGTGTGAATACAGAGACGAGTTGTACTGGTGTCTATGTTATGTCACAGAATATTTAGGAATACAGAAGTGAAATAGCTGGTAGTTCGGCGAACTCAGTCACACACGCCAGCAAAATGGTGTTCCTGGCCAGCAACATGGCGGAAATACCTACCGCCAATGAGCGTAATGCGGCTGCCCTGCTAGCCGGCAGCCAGACCAATAGGAAACCTGCCGTAACATGCAGGAGCCAAACACACGGGGCAGGTATCAACAGATTCGGGCAGCCAATAAGCGGCGGAGGTCGCAATTATCAAACGAGCCGCCACGTCATTTCACGCCTGTATTACTATTTAGTCTGTGGTTATGTTGTGATGCTCAGAAAACTTCTGCCGTCTTTAAGTGTGATTGGTGGATAAATTAACGCATGTTGAAATCTATGCGTTTCTGGGTGCAAATATGGAAAAAATACAAAAGTACAATTTTAGATATTGGTACTAACAATTTTATAAAGAAACATTTCCCCAGAGAGACGCATTCGTTAAGTGTAATCCCTTAAACCGCAATCAAATATACGAGAATTCAGCGTTAGAGATTGTTATTAAGAAATGCGCTACCCGGGAAATTGTCTACACAAGAAGTTGGAAAAACTATTGTCTAAGAATTTTTTTTAAATTTGGAATGCTGACTTCTAGAAACCTGTGGCTGTGAATTTATTAGAGCCATGATTTTGTCGCGAAAAGATTTTTACAACATTTTGTTTCAGTGTCTCGCGTGCACCTCGGCAGCTCTACTTCACGGCTATTGGCAGCGTGTCTATGCTCAGACACGTCCCTCATTTGACTGCACCAATAACAATGAGGCTACTGTGACGTAATACGTCTGTGATTTGTCAGTAGAACCTCAAGACGTGTGACAGTTAAAACGTCCAATCACTGACCATGAAACAGAGTTGCGGAAGTGAACATAAGGCATGGAAACCAAATGGTGCAAAAATCTTTTCGCCATAAAATCGTGGCTCTAGAATTTATGCATACTGCACTGATTTATGTACTACGCCATTTTAAAGTTTTCACATGGTGACTTTTCATAAACGTTTTAGAACATCGAACTTACCAGAAGGTGGCTGTCAAGTTTTCCTTCAGGTTAAGAGGGAGAGACCCTTACCATTTAAAATTTTTGTATTTTGTGTCATAACTTTTCTTTTGGGAAAATTTATGGAACTTTAACCTAACTGTAGAATAGAAAATATTTTTATAGAATTTTAGACATCATACATCTCTCTTTGCCGTTACAGTTGGTACATGTCTTATGCAGCTATAAAATTCGTTTTACTTTCGTAACTGCAGTTAGGCCTATAACAACAGTAGTGGCAAACAACGACTTATGACGTGTAAAATTCTATCAAAATATGTTCTAGTTAGCTGTTATGTTATATTTCCATGCATTTTCCCAAATGAAAAGTTATGACAGAAAATACAGACATTCAAGATGGCGAAAACCTCTCAAAAGGCAACATGCCGCGCAACTCTCTCATGAAGGCTTGTCTCCCGTGTCACGCTCGCATCTACAGAGGCGTGTTGAAGAATTCATGTAAAGACGACGAACGAGGCGGAAATACAGAGAGCAATCGATCGTCGTAGCAGTGCGACGATACAACACTCCTGCCTGCCCAGTACTTTATATTAATAACTTCCTTCGCGTGTCGAGGTCGCCTGAACCAGGGCTTCTTATTGGATGCGCCTCGAGCGAATGACGTAATGCCACGTCAGCTGCTACTTCTTTCATTCGTCATAAATTTACTACTTTCACTCAACCACTGTAGACTAATAAGTTTTGAGAAAAAAATTACAGTTATTAATGTTCATCCACCACACTAAAGTCCATGTGCCACGATGGATGTACGGTACAGCCCTTGCGGAACTCCTTGCTTATTAGCCTTCATAGGGGCAGCTATGGAATATTCTATGCAATAAACTTGCATCACGTTACCCATTAGTAGATCCACGATTTTATGGCGAAAATATTTCTGCACCATTTGGTCACAGAATATTTAGGAATACAGAAGTGAGTTATCAGGCGAACTTAGTCACACACGCCAGCAAAATGGCTTCCCTGGCCAACAACATGGCGGAAACATCTACTGGCAATCAGCGTGAGGCAGCTGCCCTGGTAACCGGCAGCCAGGCCAATAGGAAACCTTCTGTAACATGCAGGAGCCAAACATACACGGGGCTGGTATCAACAACCTCTGGCAGCCAAATAGCGGCCACATTCGCCAATACCAAACAAGCCGCCATGTTATTTTGCTTCTGTATTTATATTTAGTCTGTAATTTGGTTTCAGTGCCTTATGTGAACCTGGACAGTTGTGCTTCATGGTCAGTGATTGGTGGTTTTAGCCGTCATTTGTCTTGGCTCCTACTGGCAAATAACAGACGTGTGATGTCACAGTAACCTCATTATGATTGCTGCAGTTAAATGAGAGACGTGTCTGTACAAACACACCCAGCCAATAACCATGAAGTAGAGCTGCCGAAGATCACTAAGTCATTGAGGCAAAGTGATTCAAAAATATTTTTGCGGCAAAGTCGTTACCCATTAGTAGGACCACGAATTTTTCGCGAAAATAATTTCACCCCAAATTTGTTTCAGTGCCTAACATGCACATCGGCAGCTCTGTTTCGTGGTTATTGGCAGTGTGCTTGTGAAGTGACATCTCTCATTCCACTGTGCTACTGAGAATAAGTTTACTGCGACACTACACGTCTGTGATTTGCTGGCATAACCCGAACACAAGTGGCAACGTAAATAAACAACGAAAAAATGTCCCACAACTGTCTGTTTCAGTACATGTTGAGAACACTGTGTCATACATGACATTTGTAATTTCCGTTCTCGGATGGAGTATTTCTTGATATCACATCTACTTACTGACTCGTTTCATTTTCACATTACATGTGCTTTATTTAAGAATGATCTGCTGGGATTCTCTTTATTTCATAAAATCGGGAGACCAAACTTTTAGTTTATAGTCTTTCATGAGACATTTAATGCACTGTTTCTAATCTATTTACATACATTTGCTGTCAGAGAACACGTAACCCAGTTAAATTTTAATGCAAAGTACTTAACGAACGTCATTTGAATTCGCAACACATCAGCAGTGAATAGTTTAGAAATAATTGGCATATCACGGTAGCATTTACGGTTCACTGTACTCATAAATGCTATGCAATACAAGTTACAAAACGCACGTGGAACGTTCTCCACATTTTAGCATCAATCACTTTAGGCCCTATGTTTTCTGTGTGCGTCATACAACGTGCAACAGCATAACTTCCAAACAACAAAACGATTCCGAAAACCATGTTGCTATATTTCACTCGCTTATAAAAATGCTGCTTTCAGCAGATAAAGCACCTAATTATTCACTAAGATTTTCGTTCAACGAAAATATAACAATTCAAATTACTGTAGGATAAAACCCTAAAGTTAATGAACATTTGTTTTCACCACACTTCACAACCCAGCACAATTATTTTGCTTGTACCGATAATTGTGTGAAAATTTTTCCTTCTAAACTTACAAAAATGGAATTAATTTTGCACACCCTTGTACTTCCATCACAAGATTACAAAATTTGAGGTTTCAACAAAAGATACCTAAACATTAGTTTTAATCCGAAAAATTTATCGTTAATACACCTCGACGCAAGAAATGGAGGGCTACTTCCCATTCTATTACTTGTGCCAACAAATGATCTTCAAAATGTAACCCTTAAAACCACAGTGTTCAGTTCAGAGGTAGTTGCACTACGAGAGGTTTCGTGCACGTGAAATGTACTCATGAGAAAACCACCTCAGAGAAAATATTTATATAAAATATGTAATTTGTCAATGATAGAGAACATTTTGGTTGGTTAACACTTTGGAACTGACAATCATTTTGAAAGTAAAGTCATAGTCTATATAAGTCTTGAAGCAAACTACTATATGAGCCTCTAAAGTACAGATCGTTTCATTAGTTAATGGACTTTTATTTTGCCATATCCTGATTTTACATTTCCACACAAAAATCCCCATGTGTACGATAAATATTTTATATCGTTCTGCTTAGTTGTGAGGGTGGGTATCTATACACACATCAATAGCACTAACTATATTAGTGGATAAGGTTAATTAGTTCATCGTGTTCAGTCACGTATTTTTATGTTGATCAATATTTTGTTCGTGTGCTCAGTGTTTCTGTCAATGTTAAGGGGCCGGGACGTTTCGGGTATTAACTAGTTTTGAAACGCATATAGGTTTTTGCAATCACTTTTAAAGTAAGTGTGAGCCGATAAGAAACCTGCAGGAAAGCAAGGACCAAATCCCATGGTACCCAGTCGTAGTCATAGTTACTCGATGAATAAAGACGGGACAATTTTGCGGGTTCACTGACGTGTAAGCTAGCCTCCAAGAACATCTGTGTACTCAAGCAGACACCAGCTGTTCATTGGCTGCTCGCTGACGCAGTGATACGGGCCTGCATTTAGTTACATTGTTATTATTGGGTCTGAGACTTACACGAGGTGTCAGATAAGTCACGGGCCAATTGTGAAAGCGACACGGACTTACAGTTGCTGGAATTCTAGCTTATACCTAAAATAAAACGCGTATTTTTCAGGACCCTATCGATGAAGTATTAGCGGATGGGAAAACATCTAGGTTAGAACCTTTTTACGACGTTACTAAATGCAGGAGTGTTTCTCTGGTTCATTTTGTAGCTTCTTAGACTTCTTAGTCCTATACACGCACTTACCACAGTCCAATATCCATTGTTTTCTAACCATACGATTGGGTAGCATGTGACATTTGAACGAGTTACTTCCATTTTTTATTTCTGACTTGCAGTCGTTGTCAAATCAGCCGTCGCTCTATCACGGAAGTGACAGTTAATTACACGTTCTCGACGTTCAATCTGACCTAGAATTTATCCGCGAAACTATCGTACGTCTAGACACGTGAGTCTAGTCTACAGGTCAATGAACTTGCGAGGTTTATGTCTCTATCGTGCTGACCAAATAACTAATCTAGTATAATAGACTGGTTCGTGAGATGTTATGACGTAGCACTATAATGAGTACGTATCGATAGAGACCCCTGATTTTCGCGTAAAAAATTTGGTCGCAATTGGTTTCAAAGCTGCAGTTCTACTTCATGGTTATTGGCAGAGTGTCTCTGTGAAGTGATGTCTCTCAGTTGACTTTGCCAATCACAATAACGTTACTACAACTTCAGAAGTCTGTGATTTGATAGTAAAACCCCAAGACACGTCAGAGCTAAGACGTCCAATCACTGATTATGAAGCAGAGCTGCAGATGTGCACGTAAGTAGCTGAAACAAAGTGCGGCAATATTCTTTTCGCGAAAATTAGGGGTTCATACGTATCGGACATTTTCACGAAAAGCATTTTGCATCAGCTTTCAATGCCTTAGTGCCCATTTTCAGCTGTGATTCATGGTCAGAGACGGGACATTTTAACTTTCAACGTCTGGGGGTTCTACCCGCTAAGCACAGACGTGTGGTGTCGCAGTAACCTTGTTCTGGTTGGCAGAATCAAATAAGTGACTGTCAATAACTACGAAGCACGTGAGTCGTTGATATAAACTGGTGCAAAAATCTTTCTGTGAAAGTTATTGGTCCATAATAATACAGCCACTATTTTGCTGGGTAATAATTTTAGGACCATTTTGTTTCAATGGCCTTACATGCCCCACGGCAGCTCTGCTTAGTGGTTACTGACAGCGTGTGGCAACAGAGATGAGAGAATAGTACAGATGGAGCGTTAGCAGCCTGAGGCTGAGTTCCAAATAATTCGCATTCCTGCTCGCAATCGTATTCGTACTCGCTCACACAATTCCTTATGCGTTTTATGCATGCTTTCCATTTGTAATGTCACCACACTCCTTGTGTTCTCCCAGACGCACGGTCGTAGAAGAACAGGTCTGGACACTCGCCTATCTACCAATGTATTTTGCTTGACCCCCTTGTTGTTTGGCTGTAGTTCGTCAAGTTACCGAGAATGTTCTACTTTTTGGCGCTGTAATCCGGACGGTCGGAAACAAACTCCGCCCAATTTTTCCGTTGTTTACAATATAAAGTAAATAAAGATTGCTGGAGCCACGCTTTAAAATTGTGAGCCAAGGGAGTATTTCGTAAATTGATAAGAAATACGTTTTGATAAATATTTTGTCTTAGTGGGAGGGAAGTGGGCGGAGTTTGAGGCCGACCGCCCGGATTACAGTGCCAAAAATGTATAGCATGGCGGTAACTTGGTGAACTACAGCCAAACAACAAGGGGGTCAAGCTTCCAGGCGAGTGTCCAGAGCTGTTCTTCCACGGCCGTGCCCAGATGTAAACGAACAGTGGCTCCGAGAGTATGCATCGAGCATGCACTCACACATGCTCGCTACACATACTCGCACTCGTACTCATACTCTGCCATTTGGAACAACACTCTCTGACGTCACTTCCGATCGCGAGTACGTGACCATGCATTTTTACTTATTTGGAACACATCCTGAGGCCAAGCGCACTTTGTTTATTCAGGTAGCAATATGGCGGAGTGCAATCAGCTGTTCCTGTGTGCGTATTGAGAAATTAGGTTATGGTTGGCCAAACCACAGCCACATTCACGATCTAAGAGGAAGAGGTCTTGACACTGTGTATGCTCTCCTGCAAGATAAAGTGACCTCTTCGTGTCGCCGAGCGCTAGTAGTAATTTGGTGGAAGATTTGTCTTGTTTACATCTCGCGTTTTAACACTTTTGCAATTATTTACATAAAATAATGTTAATAAAGTAAGCTGATATAGTATATACATGTTCCATGTCCATAAATGCATTGGTATGTGTGGAACTGTTTATAAAAGTGGTCTGAAGAAATATATTGTGTATTATTGTTTTAGTGAACACATTCGAACAAAAACTATATTTCGTGCACTACAAAATTTTAGAGTCGTTACAATGTGCATCTACATGTAAAAGATTGAAAAATTAAATTTTATTGTTGTAAAAAAATGTGTTCCAATACAAAATTACGTTCCCATTTCTTTCTTTGATATAATACTCGCAATTCCGGTAACAACTTCACATTTTAAGCTAAGCCAAATACAAAAACAAGACAAATCTTCCACCAAATTACTACTAACGCTCGGCGACAAGAAGGGAGTCACGTTTTTATTCCTCAGTGTCAAGACCTCTACCTTCATAGACCGTGGCCACATTATACACGTTGCTATGGTAACAAACAACATATTTCAGGTACCAGTATAGCGGATGGGCTCCTCCCCCTTCCATCTCAAGGCCTCATACCTCTCGTCATAGGACGTGCGTTATGCTCCATTTGTATGTACCACTAATCTCTGTGTGACAAGTGAGATTTAAAACATTTTATGTCTGGCCACAAAGCAAAGTTGCATTTGTCCACACAAGGCATAGGAACAAAACGGTGTAAAAATATTTTCGCCGAAAATTCAACTAATAATTAGTTGTAACTATTCCCGTATGGCGTGCGTGAATTGTGAGCAACGTAACCTCAACAGATAATAACATCGAGCACAGCACGTGTTCTTCATTGGTTTCTAGCACTGGAGTAGTGATTGCTAGAGACTGGAAAAATTCGTGGGTTCACTGACCTGTAGATTAGTCTGTAAGAACATCTGTGTATTCCAGCAGACAACAGCTGTTCATTGGCTGTTCGCTGACACAGTGATGCCACATGATTGGGTATACATTTAGTTGATTCTTTATTATTGACTCAGCGCACTTCAGAAGGTGTCAATTATATCAAGAAACAATGCGAAATTGACACTATCATAAAAATGTTTGAAATCCAGCTTGTGCCTGAAAGAAAAGGCGAATATTTCAGTTCCCTAGCATAATGTTTCGTTTAAACTGTGAAGACTGTAGTTGAACCTGCGACATAAGTGTGCAATTCCAACGAACGAAGCAGTACCACTCGTGTTAACAGAACATTCCAGGACTGCAGTCAGCGCAGGGCAAGGAAACGATTCGACTTTCCAAAGTTTCGGTGGCCCTTGGTCGCGACCTTGCGAGCTGGCCCGGCTGTCAACCGGCTCCATCGATTGGCTGACTTATTGATGGCAGACTCGCGTATCTACCTTCCCCTCTAACCAACCAAACGGCTTTCTCCCCTAACATTATAGCACTACTCCCGCGAACATCAAGCACAAAATTCTTCTTCAAACAAGGAGGCGAGTCGTAGTCACAGAATATTTAGGAATACAGAAGTGAAATAACTGGTAGGCCAGCGAACCCAGTCACACACGCCAGAAAAATGGCAGAAACACCTACTACCAATCATCGTGAGTCAGCTGCTCTGATAATCGGGAGTCAGGACAATAGTAAACCTGCCGTATCATGCAGGAGCCAATCAGATACGGCTGGCATCAACAATCTCGGACAGCCAATAAGCTGCGAAGTTCGCCAAGACCAAAAGAGCCGCCACGTCATTTCACTTCTGTATTACTACTTATTCTGTGTTGCTGTGGAGGAAACACTGGACTCGGAGGAACACAAGCTGAGTGAAAATAGTAATTAGCATGTCCAAAAATTTTTCGTGAAAAGAATTTTATCCTAATTTTTTAATTGCTCTTTGGGCACCGCCCGTGAATCACAGACGTGTGTTGCTGAAGTAACCTTATTTTTAGAGCCAGTAATTTTTGGTGAAAAGAATTCTGCGACAACTTGTTCCAATGCCTCACGTGCACACCTGCAACTCTGCTTCGTGGTTATTGGCAGAATATAATAGGGCAGAGGTGTGGCTCTTTTGACTGCACCAACCAGAACAATGTTACCGCAACACCACACGTCCGTGATTTGCTGGTAGAACCCCGAGACGCCGAAAGTTAAAAACTTTCAATCACAGACCATGAAGGTGTTCACATAAAGCATTGAAACAAATTGTTGTATAATTATTTTTCCCGAAAATCACTGGCTCTACTTATTTTGAGTGGCACAGTCTAACGATATACGTCATTTCACACAAACGCGTTGCGAATAACCGTGAAGCAAAGTGCACGTAAGGGACTGAAACATACTGGGGCGAAATTCGTGGCCCTAGGAAACAGTGATATTTTACTGATTCCAATGGTTTTTGACTGTTTTTCGTTCTTATCCAGTAAAAACGCACTAATTGCCATCAAGTCTCAAATACAACTACGCGTGTTGGTACAAAACAAAGTTCCACTTGGTAACACAACATACTGTTATCATATGAAGGGCCCAGAAGAATGTGACGATTACGTGGCCTCATCAGGCCTTTGGTGTCATTAACTCACAAAATGGAGATTTGTTGAGAAGTCTTCTCTCTTTTCCAGTTCACTAACAAAATATAAATCTCGGACAGTGACTAGGCCCTCTTCTTCCCTGACTGGTCGTCCTACGAAAAATACTGGTTTTTTTGGTGGCAATTCTATCCATCCTAGTGTAAGGTTTGGACTAGAAATTAAAAATTAAAATGGGCTTAAGAAATTTGATATCAATTGTTCAGATAACTTGTTGGTAGCCGACCGAGTTGGAATTTGGAATAGTTTTGTAACTTCGGTGACAATGCAGTAATCTGGTAACTTGAGCTGGTCAGATGATGGAGATATAAGTTGGTCATAGGAACTACACAACCCAGTGATGTGGCGCAACGATAACACGTTTGACTCGCATTCGGGAGGATCCGGGTTCGATACCCGGCCCCAGCCATCCTTACTTCGGTTTTCCGAAGTCGTTCCAGGCGAGTTCTTGAATCGTTTCTTAACAAAGGCCATGGCCGCTTCCTCTCCCAGCTGCTGTCATTGTATCAAGTTGTGTGTCGCCGTCTATTATGACCTCGTTGTCGATGAGGTGTAAAGCCCACTTACTTAACTACACCTCATTTCGATCACGATTTTTACTCGCGACAACGAGTAATCAACAACCTTAGCTTAAGAGTGTGTAGTAGATAAATAAACGCTGAAATGAGCAATTTATTTCTACGCTTTATTCGAAGCCAATATGGATAAAATACTCAATGACAATTCTAGACATTGGTATTTGCCAACTTATTGAGTCTATATTTATCCAGAATTACTAATTCGTTTCGCGTGGTCTCTTGCGCCGCAGTTAAATGCACGAGGTTCCGGCGTCAGAGATTGTGCCTCAGAAGTTCGTAACACTGGAAACAGTTTTGTTTAAAATGTCTAGGATTGCTATTGTTTAATTTTCGCAAATTGGTTTCAAGATACCTATAGTCATATATTAATGCTTTTAGCGTTGAATTATGTATCACGTCCTCTTAAGGGCACGGTTTATAGCAATTTTCATCGCCATATTTTTATATTTGTGCCTGGTATTCTTTTCTTAGTTTAGACATTATTTGTGACTACATTTGCCTCTTATGGAATTTTTTTACACCTCGTAGTTTTTGCGTAATAGCTCGTAAGTATAAAAATTAGCATGATTTGCGTACAACACAAAAAAAAAACCAACTGATATAAAAATTAAAAAGAAAACAGAATAACGATGCTGCAAGCTACTAAAAGTAAAATTAAGTATTGAAAATTTTCTAGATACATTTTCTATATCATACAAAATAAAATTCTATTCGAATCTTATATAGATCTTGACGTAGCTATTCTTCACTATACTTCAGTGAGAATTGTTTCATTTCTGGAAGTTATCTGGTTTTCCTATCTATCATAAATTCGTGTTATGCAAATTCTAACAATTACATGCTACTGTAAAAAATGTATGAAAGTAAAAATATTTTCGTTAGTGTACAAAATAGTCACAGCGTTTGCCTATATAACAAACAATATCTCGCACAAAAAAAAAACCAGATGGGTAATCTCAGTATTTGATGTCTGCCTGCCAGAAAATGTATGTTTTCCTGCGGCCTCGCTTACCTTGCACGTCGAACTTCAGGGCGAGCGCTGTTTGACGGGCTGTCCAGGCTGCCGATATCATCCACCTACATGCACGCCTGTCTGGGGCGTAGACAGGGCCTCCGAAATACGAAGGTCAAAAAAATTAACCATGCAATTTAGAATTTATGTATAAATTTCGTACCTATGTGTAACCTTTTCTGTAGATTAATATTAGTAAAACAGCAAGTCTGTTAGGGAGCATTCAAAGCAACCATGAGTAATATTCTTCATTCAAACAATTTTCACCTTAAAAAAAACTAAATATTAGAACCACTTGTATATTAAATTTTTCGATACTAAAATTACTTAAATAGCAAAATTTTATTTTACACCTTGAAACCCAAATTTTTCCGGGGGAAGACCCCCAGACCCCCGCTTTAATAGTTGGGATCAGTATTCCTTTATGAAATCCCCCAATTTAACCCCCCCCCCAACCCAAATCCTGTCTACGCCACTGACGTCTGTACTCTACCTCTTGAAGTTACGTTCTGTAACGAGGATCGCGGTGAAGATATGGTTGCCGAGGCTCCCATCCTGCAGCGCTGCAATCTACCTCTAGACTTGCCGGAGGGGGGTGGGGGGGATGTGTCAAAATTAACTATTGTCGTCGCGCTACGAGTGGAAGTTGTGTCAATTAAAAAACTTGGGCTGACCTCTACGAATGCCGTGTTTTGAAAAGAATGAACGTAATTGGTTGTAACATTTAAATCTAAAGGAATTGTAGAAATGTAACAGGAGGGGGACTATTTTAAAATTATATAAATACTAGGGGGCCGATTAAATATCGCTACCTGCAATTTGCATCGACGCAACGCAACGTCTGTGCAGAGCAAGTTAAACGCTTCTTCTATGGCATTACATGAGTATATAATTCCAATGCGGCGCAACCAGACGCAACGCAGGTGCAAATTTTGCGTTGCATCAATAAAAGACGATATTTAGTCGGCCCCCAGGGGAGTTCCTTTGAGAGACACAGAGAACGAAAAAGACTGCCCCTGGATGTCTCGCTATTCAGTTAAGTACTGTAATTATGTTTCGTCAGAGGACGGTGGGTTTAAATTCTTCATAATGCGGGAAATTGTGTTAATAGAAATGGTAGCTGTGCGATTGTTTTATTCTTGCAGAATAACTTGTATATTTTCCTGTAATATTTCTTTGGGGAACTTAAAAGTATAAAATGTGACAGGAAATTGTAAAAATTAAAACTGTGAAGTATAAATTCATTGTCTTGATATACGAAAACGTTGGATGTTTCTGATGATCTAGCCAGACATTGTGAAATATTAAGATAATAATTAATCTGCTTGAACATTAGATATGTGACAGAAATTTTTGTATCTTTTAAAGGAAAATAATTGTATGTATGAAGGAATTTTGTGAGATTATGAACATAAGTATGATATCCAATTGTATATTTTTGTATAATTAAAATATTTGAAATGAAATTATTTTGTGAAATTACTAAAAGAGAAAATATAAATTAAATTTATATATTTTTAATAAAATTCGCGTTTCAAGTCCTTTGCGCAATTAAACTATTTCTTACTGAAATTTATCACTTTATAAGTTGGCAACTGTGCTGTGTTTTTATAATTTAGTTTTGCTCTGGTTCTAAGTGACGTCATGGTGTTGATGATGTTACAAATATAAAATTTATAAAATAATAAAATTTTTGGCTGATCGCCCCCTTAAGCTATGCAACGTTTTCAGGTAAAGCTTTAGTGGCGTGTGCAGTAACTATACAGACGAGGGCAACCAGTGAGCGACCGGCAGTAGGCCCCCGATGCAGCGTTACCACATTCACGACTCCGACATACTACTGCCATGCTTATAACCGTACAAGCGGTGTGCACATGATAGCCGTAAGAATTATTTCCTTCTTTTTTTTTTTTTTTTTTTTTGCTGGATTTCAGTCGTCAAAGGCGTGTCGAAACAGCCGTCATCCAATCGCAGAATTGACAGAGAAGTATACGTTCTTGACGTTAAAGCTTACCTGTATTATTTCCGTGAAACTCACCTACCTTTTAATATAAGCTTATACGAACTTCGGTGAAATTATTAGCACCAACTTTGAATAAAATATAGCCAGAAAATTTCGCGTGTTCAACGGCCTGTCGGTTAGCTCATGGCCGGAGTCTTGAACGTGGCAACACTGCATCGGGGGCCTGCTGCTTGTCACTTCCTGGCCACCCTAGTCTCTGCAACGTGTATAGATGCAGCTTTAGTGGAGTGTACACGTCTACACTGACTAGGGCAGCCAACGAGCGACCGGCAGCAGGCCTCCGATGTAATGTTGCCACATTCAAGACTCCGGCCTTCTACTAAAGACAGCCATGGTTCGCTTCATTGGTTGCTTCTCCAGTGAGTGGCCACGTACGTGACAAGGTAGCGCGGGAATCAGTGGGTGTTTCAATACAGGCCTGCTATTGGTTCACAGTCCTCAAGGAAGAGTTCAATAACCAATAACCTAAGCGCGTAAGGAACCATTACGTACAGGATTCCGAAATCTGTCATTAATTCAAACGAATTCACGAAATTTTCGGGTCTCCAAACGTGATTAAATTTATATGTTTTATTATTACTTTTTCTTCTTTGTCTACAAAAATCAGAAATTGTGAAAAATTGGATCTTTACAAGAAATAAGTGTGGTCAGTACTCTCATTATGTTAACAACTGGAATACTGTGCCCGAGCATTTCTCAGAATACGATTCGACGACAATTCCTCTGCCGCAAAAAAAATCCTTCGTTATTCCGATTAAGGTTTCACCTGTATCATACAATAATCTACAGACTATCAATTATTAAGTTTTGTAAACAATACATTTAAGTTATGTACTGTACTAAAATGTACGAGACTGCTTCTAAATCATGGTACATAAATTCAGGTTATTTCATTGGGACGCTGTCAACTAGGTATCCACTCCATCAATAATAGGCGTTTACGGTAACTTAGTCGCTGTAATCTATTCGACAGTATTGGTTAAAAGATCGGATATACTTAGCCGTTGGATGTTTAAAGTTTTTTTTTCGAGCGTACGTAAACTCGAAGAATAGTACGTTGGCGGCTTATGAGAAAAAAAAAATCTTCAGATACGGTCTATTTCAGTCTCGGCAGACCTCTGTTATTATACCAATGTTCGGACAGTGCAGAATATAATTTTGTACTGGTATAGTATACGTATATAGCATTATCATTGTGTACTAGTACTATATACTGTACAAAAATGCTAAAAGTTAACCTCCAAAATTTTCTTTAGGAATAAGGGATTGCAAAGTGAAAGAACCACCGCTTTTTGCGTTTGTTGAGATTTTACTTAAATCAAATAAATGTAAAATATTTAAACATTTATATGTTCAGAATACTTATAATTAATAATTATACAATATATTTCCTATCTTAATTACGTTCTTCTGGCCACATTTTTACTTGATAAACTCATCCAGACATTTTGTCAAACAAAAATACTACATTTTGAATTCGTCTTCTTTGTTCAACAATCACCCAAACACCTTACAACATATTTTCTTCGCGTATACAGGCGGGAGACAGTATTTGTTTACTTTCTATATTTGCTTTCTTTTTTTTTAGTCTGCTGGTGGCTATCTATCCTACTCACCTGAGTAGACTGGTGAAGAGATCGAGTTGAATATTTAGAGATTCCGGACAGCACTAGAGTGTGCTCGCCACCGACAGTTTTTAGAGCAATGTCTACTGTATCGAGTAGATCGAGTAAGGTTTCCGTAAGCGCCTAATTAGTGATGCACATTTCAGTTAGAGTGTCTTACGCTTAGCGGCCTCTTGAATTCCCATTTCTCATTTGGTTGCAAGTTAGAAATCACATCACTGTAAGTTCATGTCACTTCCATAGACCCCAGACTAATTTGAAACATAATATATATATATATATATATATATATATATATATATATATATATATATATATATATATATATATATATATATATATATAAAAGTCGCTTGGCTATAGCACAGAATATTTAGGAATACAGAAGTGAAATAGTCGGCAGGAAGGCGAACTCAGTCACACACGCCAGCAAAATGGCTTCCCTGGCCAGCAACATGGCGGAAACACCTACTGCCAATCAGCGTGAGGCAGCTGCTCTGCTAGTCGGCAGCCAGGCCAATAGGAAACCTGTAGTAACACGCAGGAGCCAAACAGACACG